>JASTWF010000036.1:259507-302007 GCA_030390025.1 Squalus acanthias | reverse complement strand
CGCCTGCTGTCCTTGTCCTTCTAGGCGGTAGAGGTCGCGGGTTTGGGAGGTGCTGCAGAAGAAGCCTTGGCGAGTTGCTGCAGTGCATCTTGTAGATGGTGCACACTGCAGCCACGGTACGCCGGTGGTGGAGGGAGTGAATGTTTAAGGTGGTGGATAAGGTGCCAATCAAGTGGGCTGCTTTGTCCTGGATGGTGTCGAGCTTCTTGAGTGTTGTTGGAGCTGCACTCATCCAGACAAGTGGAGAGTATTCCATCACACGCCTGACTTGTGCCTTGTAGATGGTGGAAAGGCTTTGGGGAGTCAGGAGGTGAGACTCTTGCCGCAGAATACCCAGCCTCTGACCTGCTCTTGTAGCCACAGTATTTATGTGGCTGGTCCAGTTAAGTTTCTGGTCAATGGTGGCCCCCAGGATGTTGTTGATGGTGGGGGGATTCGGCGATGGTAATGCCGTTGAATGTCAAGGGGCGGTGTTTAGACTCTCGCTTGTTGGAGATAGTCATTTCCTGGCACTTCTGTTCAATATATGGGCTGTTGCCGACGTCATTCTGGCACCTTGTTTTTTTAACAGATTGAAAAATTATGTTTTTTTTCTTGTTCATGCACAGATGTGGAACAAATGGCCATTGACTGGTTGACGGGCAATTTCTACTTTGTGGATGATGTTGATGACCGTATATTTGTGTGCAACAAGAATGGAGACACCTGTGTCATATTACTAGATCTGGAACTGTACAACCCCAAGAGTATTGCCTTGGATCCAACTATGGGGTGAGTTTTCTCTCTGTCTGTCTGTCTGTCTGTCTGTCTGTCTCTTATTCTCTCTCTCTCCCCGCCCCCCCCCCCCCCCCCAACATGGGAGATGAGGATCAAAACATTTGATGCAGTGAGTTGCTGTGATCGGGCAGGTGCTGCCTGAAAGACTATTGCGTCCCAATTCTGGGCACCACACTTCAGGAAGGATGTCCAGGGCCTTGGAGAGGGTGTCGAGGAGATTGACCAGAATGGTACCAGGGATGAGGGACTTCAGTTACGTGGAGAGACTGGAGAAGCTGGGGTTGTTCTCCTTAGAGCAGAGAAGGTTAAGGGGGAGATTTACCAGAATGGTACCAGGGGATGAGGGACTTCATTGACGAGGAGAGACTGGAGAAGCTGGGGTTGTTCTCCTTAGAGCAGAGAAGGTTAAGGGGGGGGATTGACCAGAATGGTACCAGGGGATGAGGGACTTCAGTGACCTGGAGAAGCTGGGGTTGTTCTCCTTGGAGCAGAGAAGGTTAAGGGGGAGATTGACCAGAATGGTACCAGGGGATGAGGGACTTCAGTGACCTGGAGAAGCTGGGGTTGTTCTCCTTGGAGCAGAGAAGGTTAAGGGGGAGATTGACCAGAATGGTACCAGGGGATGAGGGACTTCAGTGATGTTGGCGAGACTGGAGAAGCTGGGGTTGTTCTCCTTAGAGCAGAGAAGGTTAAGAGGAGATTTGATAGAGGTGTTCAATATGATGGGGTTTTTGATGGAGAGTAAATAAGGAGAAAGTGTTTCCAGTGGCAGGAGGGTCGGTAACCAGAGGACACAGATTTAAGATAATCGGCAAAAGAACCAGAGGGGAGATGAGGAGAAATGTTTTTCCGCAGCGAGTTGTTGTGATCTGGAACGCGGTGGAAGCAGATTCAATCGTAACTTTCAAAAGGGGAATTGGATAAATACTTGAAAAGGATAAAATTCACAGGGCTACGGGGGAAAGAGCAGTGGGGGGGAGTGGGACTAATTGGAGAGCTCGTTCAAAGAGCCGGCACAGGCATGATGGGCCGAATGGCCTCCTCCTGTGCTGTGAGATTCTGTGACTCATGCAGAATATGTCGTGGGAATTGTGGTGAAGTTAGGTGAAGCGTGGATTTCAGTTCAGCTGTGCAATGTTGAGTCATGAAACAGGAAAAACAGGCGTGCAGAAATACTGGAAAATGACTTAAGATTCTGCGGTCTTGCACTTGAGGGCATGCTGAGTGTATGTGTTTCGGTTTGTGTTCTGCTTTGCAGAACGGATCAGGGTCACGAGATGGCAAGATAAGTGAGGGGAGGCCATTCGGGCCACCTTGGCTCATTAGAGTTTTCCCCCTCTTCCGCAACCGCCAAAATCATGTAATCTCTTGGCTGTTGAATGAACCCATTTGCCTCCTTTACCCTCTCCAGTAGACAGTGCCAAATGTTACTCAAAAGCCAGGCCCCGTCTGCCTTCTCAGGTGAAACATAGAAAAATAGGAGCAGGAGTCGGCCCTTCGAGCCTGCTTCGCCATTCAATATGATCATGGCTGATCCTCTATCTCAATACCATATTCCCGCTCTCTCCCCATACCCCTTGATGCCTTTTGTGTCTAGAAATCTATCTATCTCCTTCTTGAATATATTCAGTGACTTGGCCTCCACAGCCTTCTGTGGTAGAGAATTCCACAGGTTCACCACCCTCTGAGTGAAGACATTTCTCCTCATCTCAGTCCTAAATGTCCTACCCGGTATCCTGAGACTGTGACCCCTCGTTCTAGACACCCTCCAGCCAGGGGAAACATCCTCCCTGCATCCAGTCTGTCTAGCCCTGTCAGAATTTTATACGTTTCAATGAGATCCCCTCTCATTCTTCTAAACTCTAGTGAATACAGGCCTAGTAGACCCAATCTCTCCTCATACGACAGTCCTGCCATCCCAGGAATCAGTCTGGTGAACCTTCGCTGCACTCCCTCTATGGCAAGTATATCCTTTCTTAGGTAAGGAGACCAAAACTGCACACAGTACTCCAGGTGTGGTCTCACCAAGGCCCTATATAACTGTAGTAAGACATCCTTGCTCCTGTACTCAAATCCTCTTGCAATGAAGGCCGACATACCATTTGCCTTCCGAACTGCTTGCTGCACCTGCATGTTTGCTTTCAGTACGTTAAAAGATCCCACGGCCAGCAGGGGGCGGGGGGGAAGTTCTCCCCGGTGTCCTGGGGCCAATATTTATCCCTCAACCAACATCACTAAAACAGATGATCTAGTCATTAACACATTGCTGTTTGTGGGAGCTTGCTGTGCGCAAATTGGCTGCCGCGTTTCCTACATTACAACAGTGACTACTCTTCAGAAGTACTTCATTGGCTGTAAAGTGCTTTGGGACATCGGGAAATTGTGAAAGGCGATTTGTTTTCTTTATAAAAATGTTACAACACTGAAACAGGCCATTCGGCCCAATGAGTCAGTCGGCGTTTACTCTCCCCAGAGCAGTTAGTCCCAGTCGCATTTACCCACCCTGTTCCCAAATCCCTTCACCCCATTTTCCTTCATCCACCCATCCAATCTCATTTTTGAATCTTGACACAGCTTCTGCCTCGAGCACTGGGGTTTATTTCTAGAGGGATAGAATATAGAGGTTATGCTAAACTTGTATGGAACCTAGGTCAGACCACACTTGGAGCACTGTGCACAGTTCTGGTCTCCGTATACCCTGGTTAGACCACACTTGGAGCACCGTGCACAGTTCTGGTCTCCGTATACCTTGGTCAGACCACACTTGGAGCACCGTGCACAGTTCTGGTCTCCGTATACCCTGGTTAGACCACACTTGGAGCACTGTGCACAGTTCTGGTCTCCATATACCTTGGTTAGATCACACTTGGAGCACCGTGCACAGTTCTGGTCTCCGTATACCTTGGTCAGACCACACTTGGAGCACTGTGCACAGTTCTGGTCTCCGTATACCTTGGTCAGACCACACTTGGAGCACCGTGCACAGTTCTGGTCTCCGTATACCCTGGTTAGACCACACTTGGAGCACTGTGCACAGTTCTGGTCTCCGTATACCTTGGTTAGACCACACTTGGAGCACTGTGCACAGTTCTGGTCTCCATATACCTTGGTTAGATCACACTTGGAGCACCGTGCACAGTTCTGGTCTCCATATACCTTGGTTAGATCACACTTGGAGCACCGTGCACAGTTCTGGTCTCCATATACCCTGGTTAGACCACACTTGGAGCACTGTGCACAGTTCTGGTCTCCGTATACCTTGGTTAGACCACACTTGGAGCACTGTGCACAGTTCTGGTCTCCATATACCTTGGTTAGACCGCACTTGGAGCACTGTGCACGGTTCTGGTCTCCGTATACCTTGGTTAGACCGCACTTGGAGCACTGTGCACGGTTCTGGTCTCCGTATACCTTGGTTAGACCGCACTTTGAGCACTGTGCACGGTTCTGGTCTCCGTATACCTTGGTTAGACCGCACTTGGAGCACTGTGCACGGTTCTGGTCTCCGTATTCTAAAAAGGATAGAGAGGCACTGGAGAAGGTGCAAAAATGATTTACAAGGATGATACCAGACTGAGAGGCTATAACTATTAAAGGATGAAGAGGCTGGGGCAATGTTTCTCTTGAAAAGAGAATGCTGAGGGGTGACCTAATAGAGGTATTTAAAATTATGAATGGTTTTGATAGAGTGGACACAGAGAATGTTTCCACTTGTGGGGAAGAGCATAACTCGAGTCCATCAATATAAGATAGTCACCAAGAAATCCAATGGGGAATTCAGGAGAAACTTCTTTACCCAGAGAGTGGTGAGAATGTGGAACTCGCTACCACAGGGAGTGGTGGAGGCGAATAGTATAGATGCGATTTAAGGTGAAGCTGGATGAACACACGAGGGAGAAAGGAATAGAAGGATATGGTGAGATGAGGAAGGATGGGAGGAGGCTCGTGTGGAGCACAAACACCGGCACGGAGTGGTTGGGCCGAATGGCCTGTTTCTGTGCTGTGAAATTCGACGTTTAAAAAGTATTAACACTAGAAGTGAATTCCACAGCGACTCCGCTCTCTCGGTCAAGCATTCACCTGTTGTTGATCTGTGCCGGCATAACTCTTGCAGCCAATTGCTCACTGAAAGCCTGCGCCTCAGGTTAGTTCTGAATTGCGCAAAGTTGGTCCAGGTCAGTCTTGGTCATCAGCTATTGACTCATAGTTGTGTCTCGTGTGCTTTTTTTTTGATGCTATTCTGAAAGACCAGCTGTGCCAGGATACAGAATTGTTTTGTTTTTGGTGACTAAGAAAGTGTTTGCGTAACGATTGTGAAATGTCCTTTTTGTAAACCCCACCTCGTGTATTTTTAACCTTATTACCTCTGAAGTTAAATGAGGCAGTTTTTTTTTTCCAAGCGACAAATCCTCACGGTTTTCTCCCGTTTAGTTGCACTTACTGTCGCAGTGAAGCTCACTGGAGTGTCAACCTAGCTTCATGTGCTCAAGTCCCTGGAGTGGGGCTTGAACCCACAACCTTCTGACTCAGAGGCGAGTGTGCTACCCACTGAGCCACAGCTGACACAGATTTATAGAGGTGTTCAAAATTACGAGGGGTTTTTGATCGAGTAGAGAGGGAGAAACTGTTTCCAGTGGCAGGAGGGTCGGTGACCAGAGGACACAGATTGAAGATAATCGGCAAAAGAACCAGAGGGGGAGATGAGGAGAAATGTTTTTAACGCAGCGAGTTGTTGTGATCTGGAATGCGCTGCCTGAAAGGGCGGTGGAAGCAGATTCAATAGGAACTTTCAAAAGGGGAATTGGATAAATACATGAGGGGAAAAAATTCACAGGGCTACGGGGGAAAGAGCAGGGGGAGAGCGGGACTAATTGGAGAGCTCGTTCAAAGAGCCGGCACAGGCACGATGGGCCGAATGGCCTCCTCCTGCGCTGTGAGAGATTTTAAATGCTGCACAGCGCATCACTTCTGGTCAGGCTAAGCCAAATATTATACAACAGCAAGAGTGAAAAGAAAAGAGAAAAAAATCCAGAGCTTGCTTCTGTGCAACAGTCTAAAATACTTTCAACTCGGAAGCTGACAAACGCGCTTGAAAAGAAATTGCAGCCACAGCATTTCCTGCACACGATCTTCAGATCATGCTGTCACACATGGCAGGATCAGATGCTGATGGGGTTGAAGGCATTAACCGGAGAGAGCTATGTTTTTTCATATTTCTGCAAAGATGTTTGGCTTCATTCAAGGGGCTAGAAGTTATGCTGCAGCTATACAAAGCCCTGGTTAGACCGCACCTGGAGCACTGTGAGCAGTTCTGGGCACCACACCTTAGGAAGGATATATTGGCCTTGGAGGGAGTGCAGCGTAGGTTCACCAGAACGATACCCAGACTCCAAGGGTGTAAGTTACGAGGAGAGATTACACAAACTAGGGTTGTATTCCCTGGAATTTAGAAGGTTAAGGGGTGACCTGATCAAAGTTTTCAAGATATTAAGGGGGAACTGATGGGGTAGAGAGAGAGAAACTATTTCTGCTGGTTGGGGAGTCTGGGACTAGGGGGCTTAGTCTAAAAATTAGAGCCAGACCTTTCAGGAGTGAAGTTAGGAAACACTTCTACACACAAAGGGTGGTAGAAGTTTTGAACTCTCTTCCACAAACAGCAATTGATGCTGGGGATCAATTGTTAATTTTAAATCTGAGATTGATAGATTTCTGTTAACCAAAGGTATTGAGGGATACGGGGCAAAGGCGGGTAGATGGAGTTAGGTCACAGATCAGCCCATGATCGCATTGAATGGGGGAACAGGCTCGAGGGGGGCTGAATGGCCTCCTCCTGTTCCTAATGTAACAGGCTCGAGGGGGGCTGAATGACCGCCTCCTGTTCCTAATGTAACAGGCTCGAGGGGGGCTGAATGACCGCCTCCTGTTCCTAATGTAACATGCTCGAGGGGGGCTGAATGACCGCCTCCTGTTCCTAATGTATCAGGCTCGAGGGGGGCTGAATGGCCTCCTCCTGTTTCTAATGTATCAGGCTCGAGGGGGGCTGAATGGCCTCCTCCTGTTCCTAATGTAACATGCTCGAGGGGCTGAATGGCCTCCTCCTGTTCCTAATGTAACATGCTCGAGGGGCTGAATGGCCTCCTCCTGTTCCTAATGTAACAGGCTCGAGGGGCTGAATGGCCTCCTCCTGTTTCTGTGACCCTATGCCGGTTCTTTGAAAGTGCTACTGGACACTAAGAATATCCCAACACTGGACAAACGGGGGGCTCTAGGGGGGGAGGAGCTAAATACGATTAAAATCACTAAGGAATTGGTACTCAGTAAAATAATGGGACTCAAGGCGGATAAATCCCCTGGACCTGATGGCTTACATCCTAGGGTCTTGAGGGAAGTGGCAATAGGGATTGTGGATGCTTTGGTAATAATTTTCCAAAATTCTCTGGAATCAGCAAAGGTCCCAGCAGATCGGAAAACTGCTAATGTAACACCCTTATTTAAAAAGGGTAGTAGGCAGAAAGCTGGAAATTATAGACCAGTTAGTCTAACATCTGTGGTGGGTAAAATTTTGGAGTCTATTATTAAGGAGACAGTAACGGAACATTTAGATAAACATAATTTGATAGGACAAAGTCAGCATGGCTTTATGAAGGGGAAATCATGTCTGACAAATTTGCTTGAGTTCTTTGAGGACATAACGTACAGGGTGGATAAAGGGGAACCAATGGACGTAGTGTATTTAGACTTCCAGAAGGCATTCGACAAGGTGCCACATAAAAGATTATTGCTCAAGATAAAAAATCACTGGATTGGGGGGAATATTCTGGCATGGGTGGAGGATTGGTTATCCAACAGGAAGCAGAGAGTTGGGATAAATGGTTCATTCTCGGACTGGCAACCAGTAGCCAGTGGTGTTCCGCAGGGGTCGGTGCTGGGTCCCCAACTCTTTACAATCTATATTAACGATTTGGAGGAGGGGACCGAGTGTAACATATCAAAGTTTGCAGATGATACAAAGATGGGAGGGAAAGTAGAAAGTGAGGAGGACATAAAAAACCTACAAGGGGATATAGACAAGCTGGGTGAGTGGGCAGAGATTTGGCAGATGCAATACAATATTGGAAAATGTGAGGTTATGCACTTTGGCAGGAAAAATCAGAGAGCAAGTTATTATCTTAATGGCGAGAAACTGGAAAGTACTGCAGTACAAAGGGATCTGGGGGTCCTAGTGCAAGAAAATCAAAAAGTTAGTATGCAGGTGCAGCAGGTGATCAAGAAGGCCAACGGAATGTTGGCTTTTATTGCTAGGGGGATAGATTATAAAAACAGGGAGGTATTGCTGCAGTTATATAAGGTATTGGTGAGACCGCATCTGGAATACTGCATACAGTTTTGGTGTCCATACTTAAGAAAAGACATACTTGCTCTCGAGGCAGTACAAAGAAGGTTCACTCGGTTAATCCCCGGGATGAGGGGGTGGACATATGAGGAGAGGTTGAGTAGATTGGGACTCTACTCATTGGAGTTCAGAAGAATGAGAGGCGATCTTATTGAAACATATAAGATTGTGAAGGGGCTTGATCGGGTGGATGCGGTAAGGATGTTCCCAAGGATGGGTGAAACTAGAACTAGGGGGCATAATCTTAGAATAAGGGGCTGCTCTTTCAAAACTGAGATGAGGAGAAACTTCTTCACTCAGAGGGTAGTAGGTCTGTGGAATTTGCTGCCCCAGGAAGCTGTGGAAGCTACATCATCACATAAATTTAAAACAGAAATAGACAGTTTCCTAGAAGTAAAGGGAATTAGGGGTTACGGGGAGCGGGCAGGAAATTGGACATGAGGCTGAGTTCGGATCGGTCGAGGCCCTGTGGGTGGCGGAGCGGGCCCAGGGGCTGAGTGGCCGGGTCCTGCTCCTACTTCTTGTGTTCTTTAGATTTGAGGTGAGGATCAGATCAGCCATGATCTTATTGAATGGCGGAGCAGGCTTGAGGGGCCGCTTGGCCTACTCCTGCTCCTATTTCTTATGTTCTTATGTTCTTATAATCACTCCTACTGCAATCGGTATTGTCTGGTTCCACACTCTTTTTTCTGTCCCTATTTCGCCCCTTTCCTCTTTCTCTCTCTCTCTCTCTCCCCCCCCCCCCCCCCCCCTTCCTTTTGTGCCACTGAAACACACCTCCTGCATCTCCGCCCCTGCCTCAGCTCAACTGCTGCTGAAACTCTCATCCGTGCCCTTATTTACCTCCAGACTCGACTATTCCAACACTCTCCTGGCCGGCCTCCCACCTTCCACTGTCCGTAAACATCAGCTCGTCCAAAACTAGGCTGCCCGTGTCCTAATTCGCACCGAGTCCCGTTCACCCATCACCCCTGTGCTCGCTGACCTCCTTTGTCTCCCGGTTAAGCAACGCCTCGATTTTTAAAAATCTCAACCTTTTTTCCCAAATCCCTCCGTGGCCTCCTCGCCCCCTCCCTATCTCTCTAACCTCCTCCAGCCCCTACAACCCTCCCTATCTCTGTAACCTCCTCCAGCCCCTACAACCCTCCCTATCTCTGTAACCTCCTCCAGCCCCTACAACCCTCCCTATCTCTGTAACCACCTCCAGCCCCTACAACCCTCCCTATCTCTGTAACCTCCTCCAGCCCCTACAACCCTCCCTATCTCTGTAACCTCCTCCAGCCCCCTACAAGCCTCCCTATCTCTGTAACCTCCTCCAGCCCCTACAACCCTCCCTATCTCTGTAACCTCCTCCAGCCCCCTACAACCCTCCCTATCTCTGTAGCCTCCTCCAGCCCCCTACAACCCTCCCTATCTCTGTAACCTCCTCCAGCCCCCTACAAGCCTCCCTATCTCTGTAACCTCCTCCAGCCCCTACAACCCTCCCTATCTCTGTAACCTCCTCCAGCCCCTACAACCCTCCCTATCTCTGTAACCTCCTCCAGCCCCTACAACCCTCCCTATCTCTGTAACCTCCTCCAGCCCCTACAACCCTCCCTATCTCTGTAACCACCTCCAGCCCCTACAACCCTCCCTATCTCTGTAACCTCCTCCAGCCCCCTACAAGCCTCCCTATCTCTGTAACCTCCTCCAGCCCCTACAACCCTCCTATCTCTGTAACCTCCTCCAGCCCCTACAACCCTCCCTATCTCTGTAGCCCTCCTCCAGCCCCCTACAACCCTCCCTATCTCTGTGAACCTCCTCCAAGCCCCCTACAAGCCTCCCTATCTCTGTAACCTCCTCCAGCCCCTACAACCCTCCTATCTCTGTAACCTCCTCCAGCCCCCTGGAGTAGGGGCTGAGAGGGACTGAGATAGGAGGGTTGGAGGGGCTGGAGGAGGTTACAGAATAGGGTGGGTTGTTAGGGGCTGGAGGAGGTTACAGAGATAGGGAGGGTTGTCGGGGCGGGAGGAGGTTACAGAGATAGGGAGGGTTGTTAGGGGCTGGGAGGAGTTTCAGAGATTGGAGGGTTGTTGGGCTGGTGGAGGTACAGAGAGTGGGTGGGTTTCGGGGGCTGGAGGAGGTACAGAGAGAGGGAGGGTTGTAGGCGGGGAGAGCATTACACCCGGCACGGACCAGTTTAGCCGAATGGCCGGTTTCTGTGCTGTGAAATTCGATGCAATGATCTCGCTCTCCCTCCTTAAATCCCTTCAGCTCTCTGCTTCTATCTTTTTAAAAAACCGCCTTAAAACCCATCTCTTCAACCCAGCCTTGGGGCACTCTCCCACAGACGCTCGCTGTCAATCTCTGTCTGTCTCTGTCACATGCCTTGGGCCATCTATCTGCGTTGAAGGCAAGATTTAAATTCAAGTTGACTGGTGTGTGTTTACGTTACTTGCGTCGTTCAGTTCAACAGCTGCTAAATAGCTCAATAGCTTCCCGGGTAGGGCAGCATAGCCGTTATCTTACTGGACTAGTGAGGCCTGGGCTAATAATCCAGAGAATGAGATTTCAGATCCCACCACGGCCCCTTTCAATTAACTGAATTCTAATTCGTATGAGCAATTAAATTGGAATCAGGAATCATAGACTCATAGAAATCTATGATGTGGAGATGCCGGTGTTGGACTGGGGTGAACATAACATAAGAAGTAGGAGCAGGAGTAGGCCCTATGTAGGGGCAACACGGTGGCATAGTGGTTAGCACTGTTACCTCACAGCACCAGGGACCCGGGTTCGAATCCGGCCTCGGGTGACTGTCTGTGTGGAGTTTGCACATTCTCCCCGTGTCTGCGTGGGTTTCCTCCGGGTGCTCCGGTTTCCTCCCACAGTCCAAAGATGTGCGGGTTAGGTTGATTTGGCTAAAAATTGACCCTTAGTGTTAGGGGGGATTAAATACGTGGGGTTACGGGGATAGGGTGGGATATGTGTCGGTGCAGGCTCGATGGGCCGAAATGGCCTCTATCTGCACTGTGGGGATTCTGTGATATGGCCCCTCGGGCCTGCTCCGCCATTCAATAGGATCATGGCTGATCCGAACCTAGACTCACGTCCACTTCCCTGCCCGCTCCCCATAACCCTTAATTCCCTTATCAGCTAGGAAACTGTCTATCTCCGTTTTAAATTTATTTAACGACGCAAATGTGGACAAATGCGAGAAGTCGCACAACGCCAGGTTATAGTCCAACAGTTTTATTTGAAATCACAAGCTTTCGGAGCGCTGCTCCTTCGTCAGGTGAAGTCATATAGTGAAATCTATCGCACAGAAGGAGGCTGTTCGGCCCATTGTGTCCGTGCCGGCCGACAAAGAGCTATCCCCAGCCGAACCCCGCTTTCCATCACTTGGTCCGTAGCCCTGTAGGTTACGACACTTCGAGTGCATATCCAAGCACTTTTTAAATGTGATGAGGGTTTCTGCCTCTACCACCCTTTCAGGCAGTGAGTTCCAGACCCCCGCCACCCTCCTGGGTGATAACATTTCTCCTCAAATCCCCTCCAATCCTTCGACCAATTACTTTAAATCTATGCCCCATAGTTATTGACCCTTCTGCTAAGGGAAATAGGTCCTTCCTGTCCACTCTATCTAGGCCCCTCATAATTTTATACACCTCAATTAAATCTCCCCTCAGCCTCCTCTGTTCCAAAGAAAACAACCCCAGCCTATCCAATCTTTCCTCATCGCTAAAATTCCCCAGCCCAGGCAACATCCTGGTAAATCTCCTCTACACCCCCTCTCGTGCGATCACATCCTTCCTGTAATGCGGTGACCAGAACTGCACGCAGTATTCCAGCTGCGGCCTAACTAGTGTTTTATACAGTTCAAGCATAACCTCCCCTGCTCTTATATTCTATTCCTCGGCTAATAAAAGCAAGTATCCCGTATGCCTTCTTAACCGCCTTATCTACCCGTCCTGCTACCTTCAGGGATCTGTGCACATGCACTCCAAGGTCCCTCTGATCCTCTGCACTTCTCAGTGTCCTACCATTTATATAGTGTATTCCCTTGCCTTGTTAGCCCTCCCCAAATGCATTAGACCTCACACTTCTCTGGATTGAATTCCTTCTGCCACTGTCCTGTCCACCTGACCAGTCCACCTGACCAGTCCACTGATATCTTCCTGCCGTCTGCAGCTTTCTTCCTCATTATCAACCACACGGCGCAATTTTTGTTATCATCTGCAAAACTTCTTAATCATACTTCCTGCATTCAAGTCCAAATCATTGATGTTTACTGCAAAAAGCAATGAACCCAGTACTGAGCCCTGCGGAACCCCACTGGAAACAGCCTTCCAGTCACTTAAAAAAAAAAGCAGCACCCTTCGCCCATTACCCTTGGTTTCCTGGTGAGCATGAAGCTTATCGAATTGTCGTTTAAAAACCCAACTGGTTCACTGATGTCCCTTTAGGTGAAGGAAACCTTACTTGGTCTGGGCCTGAGAAGTGACTCCAGCCCGGCGCCAAAGCGGTCGACTCTTAACTGCCCTCTGAAGTGGGACGAGCAAACCACTTGGGGTGTATCACACCGGCTGTAAGAGAAGTAACCACACACGGACCGCAGCGGTTCAAGGCGGTGGCCTCACTGCCACCTTCCCAACGGCGATTAGGGGACGGCCAATAAATGGCGGCGTTGCCAGCGACGCCCACATCCCATGAATGAATTTAAAAAAAAATTTTTTTTTAAAGCTGCTTTTTACTCCTATTTCTGAGTTGCTTTTCTGCCTTTGACTTTGTCTATCTGACTTCCTCCTCCGCGGAGTTCATGATGTACTGTGCCTGACGTCCTCCTTTTAAGGCTGTATCTGAAAAGTGAGACCCAGGGTTGGGTTTAACTTTTTGTCCCAACACGCACCGAGTCTCGCTCGCCCGTCAACCCTGTGCTGGCTGACGTGCGATGGCTCCCGGTCCGGCAACGCCTCGAATTTTAAAAAGTTCACATCCTCGTGTTCAAATCCCTCCATGGCCACCTCGCTCCCCCCCCCCCCCGACAACCCTCCCTATCTCTGTAACCTCCTCCAGCCCCCTACAACCCTCCCTATCTCTGTAACCTCCTCCAGCCCCCTACAACCCTCCCTATCTCTGTAACCTCCTCCAGCCCCCTACAACCCTCCCTATCTCTGTAACCTCCTCCAGCCCCCTACAACCCTCCCTATCTCTGAAACCTCCTCCAGTCCCCTACAACCCTCCCTATCTCTGTAACCCCCTACAACCCTCCCTATCTCTGTAACCTCCTCCAGCCCCCTACAACACTCCCTATCTCTGTAACCTCCTCCAGCCCCCTACAACCCTCCCCATCTCTGTAACCTCCTCCAGCCCCCTACAACCCTCCCTATCTCTGTAACCCCCTACAACCCTCCCTATCTCTGTAACCTCCTCCAGCCCCCTACAACACTCCCTATCTCTGTAACCTCCTCCAGCCCCCTACAACCCTCCCTATCTCTGTAACCTCCTCCAGCCCCTACAACCCTCCCTATCTCTGTAACCTCCTCCAGCCCCCTACAACCCTCCCTATCTCTGTAACCTGCTCCAGCCTCCTACAAATCTCCGAAATCTCTGCGCTCCTCCAATTCGGGCCTCTTGCGCATCCCCCCCGATTTCCATCGCTCCACCACTGGCGGCCGTGCCTTCAGCCGCCTGGGCCCCGAGCTCTGGAATTCCCTCCCTTAAACCTTCTGTAAACCTGTTGGAGGAGGCTCGTGTGGAGCATAATCACCAGCATGGACCAGTTGGGCTGAATGGCCTGTTTCTGTGCTGTAAATTCTGGATTGCCTTGGGCTTCAATGTAAGTGGAGTATGGCAAAAGGGACTCTATTGCGCGGGCCCCCTTCGTCCCGTATGCACCCATTTTATTTTGTTATGCCCAAATCGCAAGCCTCAAGAACCTAAGAAGTAGGAGTAGGCCATTCGGCCCCTCGAGCCTGCTCCGCCATTCAATAAGATCATGGCTGATCTTCTACCTCAACTCCACTTTCCTGAACTATCCTCATATCCCTTGATTCCTTTAATATCCAAAAATCTATCGATCGCAGCCTTGAATATACTCAATGACTGAGCCTCCACAGCCCTCTGGGGTAGAGAATTCCCAAGATTCACCACCCTCTGAGTGAAGAAATTCCTCCTCATCTCAGTCCTAAATGGCCGACCCCTTATCCGGAGACTGTGACCTGGTTCTAGACTCCCCAGCCAGGGGGGAGAAACAGCCTCTACCCTGTCAAGCCCTCTAAGCTTTGTGTGGTCTGCTGCCTGTTCCAATCTCTCAAAAGGTCTTGTTGCGAAAGACTCAAAAAAAAAAAAAATACTGCCGATGTCATCTTGGATCCTGTTCAGAGAGATTTGGGTGTCCTTGTGCAAGAAACACAGAAAGCTAGCATGTGGGTGCAGCAGGCGGTTAAGAAGGCAAATTGTATGTTGGCCTTCATAGCGAGAGGATTCGAGTACAGGAGCAAGGATGTCTTGCTGCAGTTGTACAGGGCCTTGGTGAGACCACACCTGGAGCACTGTGCACAGTTTTGGTCTCCTTTATCTAAGGAAGGATATACTTGCCTTAGAGGGAGTGCAACGAAGGTTCACCAGATTGATTCCTGGGATGAGAGGGCTGTCCTATGAGGAGAGATTGTGTAGAATGGGCCGATACTCTCTGGAGTTTAGAAGAATGAGAGGCGATCTCATTGAAACATACAAGATTCTGAAGGGGGATTGACAGGGTAGATGCTGAGAGGCTGTTTCCCCCTGGCTGGAGAGTCTAGAACCAGGGGTCACAGTCTCAGGATAAGGGTCGGCCATTTAGGACTGAGATGAGGAGCAATTTCTTCATTCGGAGGGTTGTGAATCTTTGGAATTCTCTCCCCCAGAGGGCTGTGGAGGCTCAGTCATTGAGTATATTCAAGGCTGCGATCGAGAGATTTTTGGACTCTAGGGGAATCGAGGGATATGAATATCGGGCGGGAAAATGGAGTTGAGGTCGATGATCAGCCATGATCTTATTGAATGGCGGAGCAGGCTCGAGGGGCCGTAGGGCCTCCTCCAGCTCATATTTCTTGGGCCAGAAATTCGGCTCCCTGGCTTCCCGCGGGTGCAAGGATCGCGCGCGCAACTACCTACCGCGCCTGCCGTTGACCTCTGGGCCCACGGGGACTTCAGCTCCTGGGCCTCCTGCAGCTGCCGGCGCGCAGTGCTTGCGTATCCCAGGGGCGTAGTTAGTGCGATGCGTCCCCTGGGATCACGTGGGCCATGGGGAGCCAATGGCAGCAGAGCATCTTTCATTCATAGATTTGACAGGAAGACCTATCAAATTTATGAACAGAGATTGGCCCCAAAACATCCCTAAAACTACAAATAAATTAATAAAAAAACATCACATTTTTAAAATAACTAAATTACATTAATTAACTCTTTTAAACAAAAATTAAAATTTTTGAAAAATTAATTAAATTTTTTAACGGGGCTAAAACTAAACTTACCTTTCTTTAAAGTAATTAAAAAAGATAAATCTGTGGAAAAAAATGTTTAAAAATCAACACTTACCTTGTTAAAAGAAGGCCTTGTGCATCCTTTTTAAAAGTGTATCTTCTCCGTGCTTACCTTCACGGAGGAACCTGTAAAAAAAAAAAAACAAAAAAAAAACCCGAAGTGCGAGGCGAATGCGCTGGCCCTCCGACGTGCGCGTTCGACCTCTGAACCCCTTTCCTCAGGGGAACGGAAGTGCCGGTTTCCCGCGCATGCGCAGTGCACGCAAGAAACCGGCACTTTCGTTCCGTCCACAGGTGAGTACACAGCGCGTACTCACCCGACAACAGCCGAATTTAGGGTAACACGGTGGCATAGTGGTTAGCACTGTTGCCTCACAGCGCCAGGGACCCGGGTTCGAATCCGGCCTCGGGTGACTGTCTGTGTGGAGTTTGCACATTCTCCCCGTGTCTGCGTGGGTTTCCTCCGGGTGCTCCGGTTTCCTCCCACAGTCCAAAGATGTGCGGGTTAGGTTGATTTGGCTATGATAAATTGACCCTTAGTGTTGGGGGGGATTAAATACGTGGGGTTACGGGGATAGGGTGGGATATGTGTCGGTGCAGGCTCGATGGGCCGAAATGGCCTCTATCTGCACTGTGGTGATTCTGTGAATTTCTGCCCCAATATGTTCTTATGATCCAAAGATCCCATTGTTTTATCTCATTCCTGATTGTGGAACCTTGCTGTGCAGAAATCTGCCCCCCCTCTGCTTATGTGACAACAATGTCGACACTCCAGAAAAGCGACTCGTTGACGGCGAATACACCCTGGGGCACCTCCAAAAGCCGTGTTGCGGGGGGGGCGGAATTTCCGCTGAACTTCTTTCCTTTTTCGCTCCTGTAGTTACCCACGCTTCTTGTCTGATTCGTTGCAGGAAGGTGTTCTTCACGGACTACGGGCAGATTCCCAAAGTGGAGAGGTGCGACATGGACGGCCAGAACCGGACCAAGCTGGTGGACAGCAAGATCGTGTTCCCCCACGGGCTCGCCCTGGACCTGGTGAACAAGCTGGTGTACTGGGCCGATGCCTACCTGGACTACATCGAGGTGGTGGATTACGAAGGCAAAAACCGTCACGCCATCATCCAAGGGCAGTTTGTACGTATTAACGAATTGTGGTCTTCTTTTTGTGGTAGCACCAAAAAACATGAGCGGGACCTCCAGACCGCCGCGCCGATTGGCGGCAACGTTGGTCCAAACTCTTAAGAACCCGTCCCTTCTGAGACCTTTTGATCTGGAAGATTTACATAGAAACATAGAAGATAGGAGCAGGAGCAGGCCATTCAGCCCCTCGAGCCTGCTCCGCCATTCAATGAGATCATGGCTGATCATCCAAACTCAGTACCCTGTCCCTGCTTTCTCCCCATATCCCTTGATCCTTTTAGAATTCCACAGGTTCACCACTCTCTGGGTGAAGAAATTCCTCCTCATCTCCGTCCTAACTGGCTTACCCCTTATCCTTAGACTGTGACCCTTGGTTCTGGACTCCCCCGCCATTGGGAACATCCTTCCTGCATCTAGTCTGTCTAGTCCTAGTTATGTGTTTCGATGAGATCCCCTCTCATTCTTCTAAACTCCAGCGAGTATAAGCCCAATCGACCCAATCTCTCCTCCTATGTCATTCCTGCCATCCCAGGTATCAGCCTTGTGAATCTTCACTGAACTCCTTCCATGGCAAGAACATCCTTCCTCAGATAAGGCGACCAAAACTGCACACAGTACTCAAGATGTGGTCTCACCAAGGCCCTGTACAACTGCAGCAGGACATCCCTGTTCCTATACTCAAACCCTTTCGCTACGAATTTGCAATTAATGTGCATTTTATTAAACCAAGCTCAACTTACCATATTTTATGAATTAATAAAAAAAGGACTAATTTTTCTATTCAATGAATGCCTTCCTGGGGTGGCAGCATTGCGCAGACGTGCGCATTTTATCCAATTGCTCCACTTTCAACAAAAAGTATTCTAAAACACGGATTATATATAGAACTATTGTAAAAATGTTATTCTGTTCCGTATGCATCATTCTTTCGAACAAAGAAAATTAGCCATCAACAATCTTGATATAAAACATAGAAACATAGAAGATAGGAGCAGGAGTAGGCCTTTCGGCCCCTCGAGCCTGCTCCGCCATTCAATGAGAGCATGGCTGATCATCCAAACTCAGTACCCTGTCCCTGCCTTCTCCCCATATCCCTTGATACCTTTAGCTTTAAGAAATATATCTAACTCATTCTTGAATATATTTAATGACTTGGCCTCAACTACCTTCTGTGGTCGAGAATTCCACAGGTTCACCACTCTCTGGGTGAAGAAATTCCTCCTCATCTCAGTCCTAAATGGCTTACCCCTTATCCTTAGATTATGACCCCTGGTTCTGGACTCTCCGACCATCGGGAACATTCTTCCTGCATCTAGTTTGTCTAGTCCTGTCAGAATTTTATATGTTTCGATGAGATCCCCTCTCATTCTTCTAAACTCCAGCGAGTATAAGCCCAATCGACCCAATCTCTCCTCATACGTCATTCCTGCCATCCCAGGTATCAGCCTGGTGAATCTTAGCTGAACTCCTTCCATGGCAAGAACATCCTTCCTCAGATAAGGCGACCAAATTGTGTGGTATAAATCTGCAACGCTGATGTAATTGGTCAACACTGGTAACATCACAGCAGTTAATGCACATCAGGACTTAAACCTAATCCCCTAAATACAACCCACGCATCATAGCATATTAGAAATCTACGGCGCAGAAGGCCGCCATTCGGACCATCGTGTCTGTGCCGGCTGAGAGAGCGCTATCCAGCTCTTGGTACGTAGCCCTGTAGGTTACGGCACTTCAACATACGAATTAGGAGCACGAGTAGGCCCCTCGAGCCTGCTCCGTTATTCAATAAGATCACGGCTGATCCAATTACTCCACATTCCTGCCTACCCCCGATAACCTTTCACCCCCTTGCTTATCAAGAATCTATCTACCTCTGCCTTAAAAATATTCAAAGACTCTGCTTCCACCGCCCTCTGAGGAAGAGAGTTCCAAAAGACACTCAACCCTCTGAGAAAAAAATCCTCCTCATCTCTGTCTTAAATGGGTGACCCCTTATTTTTAAACAGTGACCCCCTAGTTCTAGATTCTCCCACAAGAGGAAACGTCCTCTCCACATCCACCCTGTCCAGACAACCTCAGGATCTTATATGTTTCAATCAAGTCACCTCTTACTCTTCTAAACTCCAGCGGATACAAGCCTAGCCTGTCCAACCTTTCCTCGTAAGACAACCCGCCCATTCCAGGTATTAATCTTGTAAACCTTCTCTGAACTGCTTCCAATGCATTTACATCCTTCCTTAAATAAGGAGACCAATACTGTACACAGTACTCCAGTGCTCTGTATAACTGAAGCATAACCTCCCTACTTTGGTATTCAATTCCCCTCGGAATAAATTATAACATTCTATTAGCTTTCCTAATTACTTGCTGTACCTGCATGCTAACCTTTTGCGATTCATGCACGAGCACACCCAGATCCCTCTGCATCTCCGAGCTCTGCAATCTCTCACCATTCAGATAATATGCTTTTTTATTCTTCCTGCCAAATGCATATCCAAGTACTTTTTTAAATGCGATGAGGGTTTCTGCCTCTAACAACCTTTCAGGCAGTGAGTTCCAGACCCCCACCACCCTCTGGGTGAAAAAAGTTCTCCTCCACTCCCCTCTAATCCTTCTACCAATTAGTTGAAATCTATGCCCCCTGGTTATTGACCTCTCTGCTGAGGCAAATAGGTCCTTCCTTTCCACTCTATCGAGGCCCCTCATAATTTTATACACCTCAATTAAATCTCCCCCTCAGCCTCCTCTGTTGCAAAGAGAACAACCCCAGCCTGTCCAATCTTTCCTCATAGCTAAAACTCTACAGTCCTGGCAACATCCTGGTAAATCTCCTCCGCACCCTCTCTGGTGCGATCACATCCTTCCTGTAATGTGGTGACCAGAACTGTACGCGGTACTCTAGCTGCAGCCTAACCAGTGTTTTATGCAGTTCAAGCATAACCTTTGCTGTATGTCAATATCTAAGTCAGATATCCAGGCCAAAGCTTCCGGTGTGAGAGCGTGGATATCTTGTGGGCTGCCTGCGAATTTCCTCTGAGGGCAGTGCTCAATGATGTGCTCCAGGGTCTGATCAGGAGCTCCACAGTCGCATGATGCAATATAACGTGGATAAATGCGAGGTTATCCACTTTGGTGTCAAAAACAGAAAGGCAGACTATTATCTGAATGGCAATAGATTGGGAGAAGGGGAAGTGCAATGAGACCTGGGTGTCCTTGTGCACCAGTCGCTGAAGATAAGCATGCAGGTGCAGCAGGCGGTGAAGAAGGTAAATGGTATGTTGGCCTTCGTAGCGAAAGGGTTTGAGTATAGGAACAGGGATGTCCTGCTGCAGTTGTACAGGGCCTTGGTGAGACCACACCTTGAGTACTGTGTGCAGTTTTGGTCGCCTTATCTGAGGAAGGATGTTCTTGCCATGGAAGGAGTTCAGCTAAGATTCACCAGGCTGATACCTGGGATGGCAGGAATGACGTATGAGGAGAGATTGGGTCGATTGGGCTTATACTCGCTGGAGTTTAGAAGAATGAGAGGGGATCTCATCGAAACATATAAAATTCTGACAGGACTAGACAAACTAGATGCAGGAAGAATGTTCCCGATGGTCGGAGAGTCCAGAACCAGGGGTCATAATCTAAGGATAAGGGGTAAGCCATTTAGGACAGAAATGAGGAGGAATTTCTTCACCCAGAGAGTGGTGAACCTGTGGAATTCTCTACCACAGAAGGTAGTTGAGGCCAATTCATTAAATATATTCAAGAATGAGTTAGATATTTTTCTTACGGCTAAAGGTATCAAGGGATATGGGTGAAAGCAGGGACAGGGTACTGAGTTTGGATGATCAGCCATGATCTCATCGAATGGCGGAGCCGGCTCGAGGGGCCGAATGGCCTACTCCTGCTCCTATCTTCTATGATTCTATGTTTATGATGGGGGTGCTTTATTCTTCCATCTACGGAGAAGGTGGCAGCCTCTACCGCGACCGGTTCCGAGGCGGTTGAATGTGGTAAACTTACGATTGATCGAGGGCGGTGGGGGTGGGGTTTAACCAAAAAGCCATCTGGTTTTTTTTGTCTCTACTTTTCTCGCTCGCCTCATCTGACCTAGCTTCAAATGCGTTGACTTATCTCAAGGTATGGTTCCCCCCCCCCCCCCCCCCCCCAGGCAGTTGATCACCTTTCCTTGCGACCTGCCGAAGTTGCCCTTACTGGCGTGCGGACCTGAAAAACTGCGGCAAGTGGATTAAGTGCAGGCAAACGTGAGGTTTGGACCTGAAAAAGGATAGAACAGGTTACTTTCTAAATGGTGAAAGGCTTAAAAACAGTGGAGGTCCAAAGAGACTTGGGGGCCCAGGTACATAGGTCATTAAAATATCATGAACAGGTACAGAAAATAATCAAAAAGGCAAACGGAATGCTGGCCTTTCTATCTATCTATATAGAAAGACTTGCATTTACATAGCGCCTTTCATGACCACCGGACGTTCCAAAGCACTTTACAGAGGTACTTTCGCAGTGTAGTCACTGTTGTAATGTAACATTGTACTATAACGTTAGTCTGGAGGACTAGAATACAAGGGGGTAGAAGTTATGCTGCAGCTATACAAAGCCCTGGTTAGACCACACCTGGAGCACTGTGAGCAGTTCTGGGCACCACACCTTAGGAAGGATATATTGGCCTTGGAGGGAGTGCTGTGTAGGTTTACCAGAACGATACCCGGACTCCAGGGGTTAAGTTACGAGGAGAGATTACACAAATTAGGGTTGTATTCCCCAGAATTTAGAAGGTTAAGGGGTGATCTGATCGAAGTTTTCAGGATATTAAGGGGAACTGATGGGGTAGAGAGAGAGAAACTATTTCCGCTGGTTAGGGAGTCTTGGACTAGGGGGCAGAGTCTAAAAATTAGAGCCAGACCTTTCAGGAGTGAAATTAGGAAACACTTCTACACACAAAGGGTTGGTAGAAGTTTGGAACTCTCTTCCGCAAACGGCAATTGATGCTGGGGGTCAATTAATTTTAAATCTGAGATTGTTAGATTTCTGTTAACCAAAGGGTATTAAGGGATTCGGGGCAAAGGCGGGTAGATGGAGTTAGGTCACAGATCAGCCGTGATCTCATCGAATGGGGGAACAGGCTCGAGGGGCTACATGGCCTCCTCCTGTTGCCATGGCGCTGATCATGAGCTATGACTCAGGTGATCGATTTTTTGCCCCCCCTTTTTCCCCCACACCCCCCAAACCAAGGACCTTGGACTATCACCTCCCAAGTTTTCCCCCTCCACGTCAGAGCAGGATTAAATTGGAGAGCTCTTTCAAAGAGCCGGCGCAGGCACGATGGGCTGAATGGCCTCCTCCTGTGCTGTCGGCTTCGATAAGAGGCGGTAGCTGTCGAATGGACTCCGCAGAGAGATTGATTCCTGGGATGAGAGGGATTGTCCTACGAGGAGAGATTGAGTAGAATGGGCCTATACTCTCTGGAGTTTAGAAGAATGAGAGGTGATTTCGTTGAAGCGTATAAAGCTATTATATAGTACACACAGTAATAGGCCATTTGGCCCAACTGGTCCGTGCCGGTGTTTATGCTCCACACGAGCCTCCTCCCACCCCTACTTCATCTCACCCCCATCACCCTATCATTCTATTCCTTTCTCCCTCATGTGTTTATCCAGCTTCCCCCTTAAATGCATCTGTGCTATTCACCTCAACCACTCCCTGTGGTAGCGAGTTCCACATTCTCACCACTCTCTGGGTAAAGAAGTTTCTCCTGAATTCCCGATTGGATTTATTAGCGACTATCTTATATTTCTGAAATAACAACAGAAAACGCTGGAAAAACTCAGCAGGCCAGGCAGCATCCGTGGAGAGAGAAAGAGAGTTAACGTTTCAGGTCGATGACCTTTCGTCAGAACTGGCCTGCTGAGTTTTTCCAGCGTTTTCTGTTGTTATTTCAGATTTCCAGCATCCGCAGTATTTTGCTATCTTATATTTCTGGTCTGCCCTACAAGTTGTTATTCCATACACTTATCCAGTTTTTCATTCACGAATTCCCATTTATGTCCTGTGGCGAAGTTTGAATCAATAATCTGGGTTTTATTCATTTCATATTTGGTAACTGACTGACGGAGGGAGCGAGGGATGGAGGGATGGGCGGGAGCGAGCGAGGGAGGGAGGGAGAGACGGGCAGAGGGAGGGAGGGAGAGACACGCACAGACAGAGAGACACGCTTGATCGGAAACTGGATGGTGGCGAGCATTTGTGGGGGAGGCGTCTCGACCAGTCGTCGTTGGGAGAACTTCCACTTCGAGCTTTCTACTCAGCTGGCCTTTTTCCCGCTTTTGGTCGCAGATCGAGCACCTGTACGGCCTCACCGTGTTCGAGAACTACCTGTACGCCACAAACTCCGACAATGCCAACGCCCAGCAGAAAACCAGCGTCGTCCGAGTCAATCGCTTCAACAAGACGGATTTCCAGGTGGTGACGCGTGTGGACAAAGGAGGGGCCCTTCACGTCTATCACCAGCGACGGCAGCCGGCAGGTGAGTCGTCTTAATTGTGGCTTTGCTTGCTTGTCTGCCTGCAGGGTCCCCGAGAGTCTGAGCTAAACGGCCGTTTAAACTGCTGCATTATCCAGCTAATGGCTCCGAGCAGTCCATTGTGTTTCTTTTGTTACGACAGCTTCTGATGTCTGTGTGTGTGTGTGTGTGTGTGTGTGTGTGTGTGTGTCTGTGTTTCTTCTCTAGCTGTAACTCTGGCAAGGAATGGTGGGTCCCTGTGTGTATGTATTTTTCGCCTTCCATAAGAAATAGGAGCAGCAGTCGGCCCTTCGAGCCTGCTCCACCATTCAATGGCTGATCTTCTGCCTCAACTCCATTCACCGGCCCTATCGCCATATCCCTTGATGCCCTTACTAGTCAGAAATCTATCAACTTCTGTTTTGAATAGACCCACTGATTGAGCCTCCACAGCCCTCTGAGGTAGAGAATTCCAAAGATTCACCACCCTCTGTGTGAAGAAATTTCTTCTCATCTCAGTCCTGAATGGCCTACCCTTTATCCTGAGACTGTGGCCCCTTGTTCTAGACTCCCCAGCCAAGGGAAACATTCTCCCAGCATCCACCCTATCAAGCCCTGTAATAATTTTGTATGCTTCAATGAGATCCCCTCTCATTCTTCTGAATTCAAGAGAATACAGGCCTAGTTTACTCAATCTCTTCTCGTACGACAGTCCCGCCATCCCAGGAATCAATCTCGTGAACCTTCGTGTCCAGGTAACTCTCCCCCTCCCTGATGTATCGCAGTGTCCGAAGCTCGGACTCCAGCTCATCAACTCTGAGCCGAAGTTCCTCGAGCTGCAGCCACTTACTGCAGATGCGGTCGCTGTGGATCAGACTGGTGTCCACCAGCTTCCACATTCTACAGCTGCAACACATCACCTGCCCTGCCATCTCGATTGTATTTTATTGAGCTAGTTAGGTTTTCAAGTTTGGAATATCACTTAATTATCTATGTATAGTTTTTAATCTAAAATCACGGCTCTTAATTTAAACCGGATGAGACGCTAAACCGAGGCCCCCCCCCCCCCCCCGTCTGCTCCCTCGGGTGGATGTAAATGAACCCCATGGACCACGATTGCCAAGAAAAGCCGGGGGGGGAGGGGGAGTTCTCCCCGGTGTCCTGGGGCCAATGTTTATCCCTCAAACAACATCACCCTTTTTATAAAAAATAAATAAATCTGGTCATTATCACACTGCTGTCTGTGGGAGCTTGCTGTGCACAAATTGGCTGCCGCGTTTACTGCATTACAACAGTGACTACATTTCAGAAGTACTTTAGCAAAATACTGCGGATGCTGGAAATCCGAAATAACAACAGAAAACGCTGGAAAAACTCAGCAGGCCAGGCAGCATCCGTGGAGAGAGAAACAGAGTTAACGTTTCAGGTCGAAGACCTTTTCGTCAGAACTGGAAAAAAGCAGGAAATGAAATAGATTTAAAGCAAGGATAAAGCTGGGAAAAGGGGGAGGGGATGAAAGAACAAAAGGAGAGATTAAGAGACATCGAGAGACATTAAGAGATAATCAAGGCAAGAGGAGGTGTTAATGTGACCGGTTGAGAAGTGCTTTGTGACATCCTGAGGTGGTGAAAGGCGCTGGAGAAATGCGAATCTTTCTCTTTTTTTTAAACCTCCTGTGAATTACATCGATTTGTTCGTAGTTCCAGACAAAGTTAACAAGAATGACGGCTTGCATTTATATAGCACCTTTAGGCGTCGCCTCCGTGTTCTCCGCCCTCCTCCAATTCTGGCCTCTTGCGCATTTCCCCCCCCCCCCCCCCCCTCCGATTTCCATCGCTCCACCATTGGCGGCCGTGCCTTCAGCCGCCTGGGCCCCAAGCCCTGGAAATCCCTCCCTAAACCTCTCTGCCTCTCTCTCTCCTTTTAAGACGCTCCTTAAAACCTCCCTCTTCGACCAAGCTTTTGGTCACCTGTCCCTAATATCTCCTTTATGTGGCTCGGGGTCAGATTGTTGTCTGCTAGGAACGTAAGAAATAGGAGCAGGAGTCGGCCATACGGCCCCCTCGAGCCTGCTCCGCCATTCAATAAGATCATGGCTGATCTTCTACCTCATCTCCATATGAGGAGAGATTGGGTCGATTGGGCTTAAACTCGCTGGCGTTTAGAAGAATGAGAGGGGATCTCATTGAAACTTATAAAATTCTAACAGGACTAGACAGACGAGATGCAGGAAGGATGTTCCCGATGGGGGGGGGGGGGGGGGGGAGAGTCCAGAACCAGGGGTCACAGTCTAAGGATAAGGGGTAAGCCATTCAGGACAGAAATGAGGAAGAATTTCTTCACCCAGAGAGTGGTGAACCTGTGGAATTCTCTACCACAGAAGGCAGTAGAGGCCAAGTCATTAAATATATTCAAAAAGGAGTTGGATATATTTCTTAAAGCTAAAGGGATCAAGGGATATGGGGAGAAAGCAGGGACAGGGTACTGAATTTGGATGATCAGCCATGATCTCAACGAATGGCGGAGCAGGCTCGAGGGGCCGAATGGCCTACTCCTGCTCCTATCTTCTATGTTTCCCGTCCTGTCCCCATATCCCTTGGTTTCCCGAGAGCCCAAAAATCTATCGATCTCAGCCTTGAATATACTCAATGACTGAGCCTCCACAGCCCTCTGGGGTAGAAAATTCCAAAGATTCACCACCCTCTGAGTGAAGAAATTCCTCCTCATCTCAGTCCTAAATCACCCCCTTATCCTGAGACTGTGACTCCCTGGTTCTAGATGTTCCAGCCAGGGGGGAAACAGCCTCTCAGCATCTACCTTGTCAATCCCCCTCAGAATCTTATACGTTTCAATGAGATCACCTCTCATTCTTCTAAACCCCTGAGAATATAGGCCTAGTCTACTCAATCTCTCCTCATAGGACGATCCCCCCCCATCCCAGGAATCAATCTAGTGAACCTTCGTTAATGTGATCACCTCTCGTCCTTCTAAACCCCAGAGAGTACAGGCCCAACCTGCACAAGAATAACGCTCCTGTGAGGCTGTCTTGGGAGGTTTTTGCAGCGTTGAAAGCCCTCCGTGCAAATGCACGGCCTGCTTGCTGCTGCTGCTGTGTCTCTCCTGTCCTGCGCCCAGTTTGAAGGCTTGCTTCGGTTTAATTACTGGATTTAAGTTCCGCCCCGTCAGATGCCCTGTGCCCAGGGTGGAATCCAGCCTGCAGTCACAGCGCTGCTTCTGTTCAGAGGTACAGAATACGATCCTTCATTTCCACTGGCTTCAGCAATTTTAAATCCCGTCGGAGGGCTGAACAGGTGCACTGTAAACAGAAATTAATACTCTTAGGATTTTTTTTTGGAACCTTTGGGGAAAAATTTGATTGTGTAAAGCATGAAATCGCATTTCCTCCGGCGCCATTCACCCCCTCAGGACGTCCCAAAGCGCTTCACAGCCAATGAAGTACTTTTTTTTGAAGTGTGGTCACTGTTGTAATGTAGGAAACGCGGCAGCCAATTTGCAAGCTCCCACAAACACTGATGTGACAATGATCAGAAAATCTCTTTTTTTAATTTGTGTGATTTTTGGTTGAGGGATAAATATTGGCCCCAGGATACTGGGGGGGAATGCCTCCCTGCTCTTCTTTGAAATAGTGGCCGTGGGATCTTTTACGTCCACCCGAGAGAGCAGACGGGGTCTCGGTTTAACGTCTCGTCCGAAAGACGGCCCTTCCGACAGTGCGGCGCTCTCTCGGCACTGCCCCTCCGACAGTGCGGCGCTCCCTCGGCACCGCCCCTCCGACAGTGCGGTGCTCCCTCGGCGCGGCGCTCCCTCGGCACCGCCCCTCCGACAGCGCGGCGCTCCCTCGGTACCGCCCCACCGACATTGCGGCGCTCCCTCAGTACCGACCCTCCGACATTGCGACGCTCCCTCAGTACTGCCCCTCCGACATTGCGGCGCTCCCTCAGTACTGCCCCTCCGACAGTGCGGCGCTGCCTCGGCACTGCCCCTCCGACAGTGCGGCGCTCCCTCGGCACTGCCCCTCCGACAGTGCGGCGCTCCCTCAGCACTGCCCCTCTGACGGTGCGGCGCTCCCTCGGCACGGGCTCGGGGATTGTCGGCCTACCCTTTGCGCTCAAGTCTCTGCAGTGGGACTCGAACCCACAACCTTCCACCTCGGAGGCGAGAGTGATGCCCGCGCTGAGACATGGCACGACACCTGCGGCACTGTTGATACCTGAAGGAAGCGTGCTTCAATTGGACCAGAGCTGCCAGATCCATGTCAGCCTGCGTTTAATCCTGTTCTGCTTTCATTATCTTGCACTGCATTCAGCCGTAAATCACCAAGAGGTCGTTGACCTCAATCACATTTATGAATGTGTGTGTGTGCGCCAGGCGTGGGTTGCATGACTCATTCATAAATTTCCAGTACAAGAGGTTTGAGAGCAGCAGATTGACAGTGTCCCGAACTCAACATCTTCGTGAAAGTTCAGAACCAGAAACAGCTGGCGGCAGGAAAATTCCATGCTAGCTTTTCAAAAAAGGGACGTGGATAAATTATTTTTGAAGAAGAAAACTTAAGAGGGCGCTGAGAAAAGACATGCGGCGGAAGGGAAATGAGAATCTTTCAGAGAGACAGCAGCAACTCCCATTTAGACAACGCCTTTAACGTAGTAAAACGCCCCAAGGGCGCTTCACAGGAGCGTAAATCTGACACCGAGCCACATAAGGAGATATTAGGGCAGGTGACCAAAAGCTCGGGCAAAGAGAGAGGTTTTAAGGAGGGTTGTAGGGGGCTGGAGGAGGTTACAGAGATAGGGAGGGTTGTAGGGGCTGGAGGAGGTTACAGAGATAGGGAGGGTTGTAGTGTGCTGGAGGAGGTTACAGAGATGGGGAAGGGTTGTAGGGGGCTGGAGGAAGTTACAGAGATAGGGAGGGTTGAAGGGGGCTGGAGGAGGTTACAGAGATAGGGAGGGTTGTAGGGGGCTGGAGCAGGTTACAGAGATAGGGAGGGTTGTAGAGGCTGGAGGAGGTTACAGAGATAGGGAGGGTTGTAGGGGCTGGAGGAGGTTACAGAGATAGGGAGGGTTGTAGGGGGCTGGAGGAGGTTACAGAGATAGGGAGGGTTGAAGGGGGCTGGAGGAGGTTACAGAGATAGGGAGGGTTGTAGGGGGCTGGAGGAGATTACAGAGATAGGGATGGTTGTAGGGGCTGGAGGAGGTTACAGAGATGGGGAGGGTTGTTGGGGCTGGAGGAGGTTACAGAGATAGGGAGGGTTGTAGGGGGCTGGAGGAGGTTACAGAGATAGGGAGGGTTGTAGGGTGCTCGAGGAGGTTACAGAGATAGGGAGGGTTGTAGGGGCTGGAGGAGGTTACAGAGATAGGGAGGGTTGTAGGGGGCTGAAGGAGGTTACAGAGATAGGGAGGGGTGTAGGGGCTGGAGGAGGTTACAGAGATAGGGAGGGTTGTAGGGGGCTGAAGGAGGTTACAGAGATAGGGAGGGGGGGCGAGGAGGCCGCGGAGGGATTTGAACCCCAGGATGAGAATTGTAAAATAGCATAAGCGCGATGGGCCGAATGGTCAGCTTTCTGAGCTGCGGAATGTCACCACTCTAGAAGGTGCTGAAAGAGTTCAGAGTTTTTGTTATTCGCACCCGGCCGTGTTTTGGTCTCGCTGAACCACAGCGGTGTAATGCACCCAGCCAAGGTACATGCCCAGACTTGTATGTAACAACTGGCAGTGGGCAGGAGCAAGCAGACATTCGGAAACAAATCCGTCGGTTCCAGACGTGATGAGATGACGAGTCCAGTTCAGTGTTCTGTTACTCACCAAAAAATCAGGAAGCTTGATCTGGGTTACGGCTCCCCCGCTGATGTAATTATTTGCTGCGTTCAGGGAATATTTTTTTTTTCTGCAAACGTCGCCAATTAATTGAAAGACTTTGGTCATCCAATAAAGTCGGGCCGTCGATTTAGGAGCACGCGCTGTCTTTTTTTTTTCTTCAATCAAGTTTTATTCTGCCCCTCTTTCCTCGGGGTTGCTCACCCTCCAAGAAAGAAAGACTTGCCTTTATTTTTCAAATCCCTCTGCTGCCTCCTCGCCCCCCTCTCTCCCTATCTCTATAACCTCATCCAGCCCCCTACAACCCTCCCTATCTCTGTAACCTCCTCCAGCCCCTACAACCCTCCTCCAGCCCCTACAACCCTCCCCATCTCTGTAACCTCCTCCAGCCCCTACAACCCTCCCTATCTCTGTAACCTCCTCCAGCCCCCTACAACCCTCCCTATCTCTGTAACCTCTTCCAGCCCCCTACAACCCTCCCTATCTCTGCAGCCCCCTACAGCCCTCCCTATCTCTGTAACCCCCTCCAGCCCTCCCTATCTCTGTAACCTCCTCCAGCCCCCTACAACCCTCCCTATCTCTGTAACCTCCTCCAGCCCCCAACAACCCTCCCTATCTCTGTAACCTCCTCCAGCCCCTACAACCCTCCCTATCTCTGTAACCTCCTCCAGCCCCCTACAACCCTCCCTATCTCTGTAACCTCCTCCAGCCCCTACAACCCTCCCTATCTCTGTAACCTCCTCCAGCCCCTACAACACTCCCTATCTCTGTAACCTCCTCCAGCCCCCTACAACCCTCCCTATCTCTGTAACCTCCTCCAGCCCCTGCAACCCTCCCTATCTCTGTAACCTCCTCCAGCCCCTACAACCCTCCCTATCTCTGTAACCTCCTCCAGGCTCCTACAACCCTCCCTATCTCTGTAACCTCCTCCAGCCCCCTACAACCCTCCCTATCTCTGTAACCTCCTCCAGCCCCCTACAACCCTCCCTATCTCTGTAACCTCCTCCAGCCCCCTACAACCCTCCCTATCTCTGCAGCCCCCTACAGCCCTCCCTATCTCTGTAACCCCCTCCAGCCCTCCCTATCTCTGTAACCTCCTCCAGCCCTCCCTATCTCTGTAACCTCCTCCAGCCCCCTACAACCCTCCCTATCTCTGTAACCTCCTCCAGCCTCCTACAACCCTCCCTATCTCTGCAGCCCCCTACAACCCTCCCTATCTCTGTAACCTCCTCCAGCCCCCTCCAGCCCTCCCTATCTCTGTAACCTCCTCCAGTCCCTACAACCCTCCGAGATCTCTGCGCTCCTCCAATTCTGCCTCTTGAGCATCCCCCCCCCATTTCCATCGCTCCACCATTGGTGGCCGTGCCTTCAGCCGCCTTGGACCCGAAGCTCTGGAATTCCCTCCCTAAACCTCTCCGCCTCTCTCTCTCCTTTAAAACTCTCCTTAAAACCTACCTCTTTGACCAAGCTTTTGGTCACCTGTTCCCAATATCTCCTTATGTGGCTCGGGTTCAAATTTCTGTCTCGATTTGCGCTCCTGTGAAGCGCCCAAGGGATGTTTTTTTTACGTTAAAGGTGCTGTATAAATAAATGAGTTGCTAAAAGGCACAGCATCTGACAGGAGCCGAGACGAGTTAAACTTTTGGTTTGTTAAGACCCTTTAGTTTAAAATGCTTCATGTTTCCTTCACGCTTGTCAAACAGAGGAATTAACACCGTCCTTGTATTTCGATACTTGACCTCGGCAGCGTGAAGATAATAATGAGGTGTTAATCCCTCGCATTGACAAGTGTCTGTGTGGTTGTGTTGGGTGGGGGCGAATTTAAGTACATGACAAACCCAAAATCTCCTTAATTCGGCATTAGCAAAAATGCAAAGCAGTGCATTAATGCCGTTTGAAGCTCAGGGTAGGAGCAGAAATGAAACTGTTAGCTCATTGATGTATTAATGGCTCTCACGAACTGCTGACTGGGACCTGCTTGATTGCTGAGCCAGCGTTTAAACCTCCGCTCGTGGTTTTTCTGGTTCCCATTGCCCTGAGAGGAAAAAAAAGAAAGGTCTTCAATCTAAACAGAGGAAACTACAAGGGTATGAGGGACAAGTTGGCTATGGTAGATTGGGAGACTGCACTAAAAAGGTCTGAAGGTGGACATACAATGGCTAACATTCAAGGAAATAATGCATAATTTGCAACAAACATATATTCCTCTAGGGCGTAGACACCCAAAAGGAAAAGTGATCCAACCATGGCCAACAAAAGAAATTAAAGCGAGCATTAAGTCAAAGGAGGAAGCTTATAAAATTGCCAGAAAAAGCGGTCAGCCTGAGGATTGGGATTTTTGAGAAATCAGCGAAGGGGGACCAAGAAATTGATGAAGAAAGGGAAAATGGAATATGAGCACAAACTAGCGAAAAATATTAAAACGGATTGTAAAAGCTTCTATAGGTATGTGAAAAGGAAAAGACTGGCGAAGGTAAATGTCGGTCCTTTACAGTCAGAGACGGGAGAATTTATAATGGGCAATGAGGAAATGGGTGAGAAATTAAATAAATACTTTGTTTCTGTCTTCACGGAGGAAGACACAGAAAAACTCCCAGAAATATGAAGAAACCAAGGGTGTGTGGCGAGAATGAGGAACTTAAAGAAATTATTAGTAAAAAAAACACAGTACTAGCAAAATTAATGAGTAAAAGTCGATAAATCCCAAGGACTGGATGACGTACATCCTCGGGTTTTGAAAGAGGTGGATAGTGGACGCATTGGTTGTCATCTTCCAAAATTCTATAGATTCTGGAACGGTTCCTGCAGATTGGAGGATAGCAAATGTAACCCCGCTATTTAAGAAAGGAGGGAGAGAGAAAACGGGGAACTACAGACCTTTTAGCCTCACATCAGTAGTTGGGAAAATGCTGGAATCTATTATAAAGAATGCAATAACTGGGCACTTGACAACTAATAGTAAGATTGGGCAGAGTCAACATGGATTTATGAAAGGGAAATCCTGTTTGACAAACCTATTGGAGTTCTTTGAGGATGTAACTAGTGGAGTAGACAAAGGGGAACCGGTAGATGTGGTGTATCTGGATTTTCAGAAGGCCTTCGATAAGGTCCCACACGAGGTTGGTGAAGAAAATTAGGGCACATGGAATTGGGGGTAATATACTAGCATGGATTGAGAATTGGTTAAGAGACAGAAAACAAAGAGTAGGGATAAACGGGTCTTTTTCAGGATGGCAGGCTGTGACTAGTGGGGTACCACAAGGATTGGTGCTTGGGCCCCAGCTATTCACAATCTATATCAATGATTTGGATAAGGGGACTAAATGTAACATTTCCAAATTTGCTGATGATACAAAGCGAGGTGGCAGTGTCAGTTGTGAAGAGGATGTGAAGAGGCTTCAGGGGGATCTCGACAGGCTCAGTGAGTGGGCGAGAACATGGCAGATGGAATATAATGTGGATAAATGTGAAGTTATCCACTTTGGTAGAAAAAACAAAGGCAGAATATTTCCTAAATGGTGAAAGATCGGGGAATGCAGATGCTCAAAGGGACCTGGGTGTCCTTGTACAGTGCATGAGTCACAAAGTGAATGTGCAGGTGCAGCAAGCCATTAGGAAGGCAAATGGTATGCTGGCCTTCATTACAAGAGGATTTGAGTACAGGAGTAAAGAAGTCTTACTCCAATTATATAGGGCCTTGGTGAGACCACACCTGGAGTACTGTGTACAATTTTGGTCTCCTTACCTAAGGAAGGATATACTTGCCATAGAGGGAGTGCAACGAAGGTTCATGAGATTGATTCCTGGGATGGCGGGACTGTCGTATGAGAAGAGATTGAGTAAACTAGGCCTGTATTCTCTTGAATTCAGAAGAATGAGAGGGGATCTCATTGAAGCATACAAAATTATTACAGGGCTTGATGGGGTGGATGCTGGGAGAATGTTTCCCTTGGCTGGGGAGTCTAGAACCAGGGGCCACAGTCTCAGGATAAAGGGTAAACCATTCAGGACTGAGATGAGGAGAAATTTCTTCACACAGAGGGTGTTGAATCTTTGGAATTCTCTCCCCCAGAGGGCTGTGGAGGCTCAGTCATTGGGTATATTCAAAACAGAAGTCGATAGATTTCTGACTAGTAAGGGCATCAAGGGATATGGCGATAGGTCCGGTGAATGGAGTTGAGGCAGATGATCAGCCATGATCTCATTGAATGGCGGAGCAGGCTCGAAGGGCCGAATGGCCGACTCCTGCTCCTATTTCTTATGTTCTTAACTCTCATTTCTCCAGCGCCTTTCACCACCTCAAGATGTCCCAAAGCGCTTTACAGCCAATGAAGTACTTTTTTTGAAGTGTAGTCACTGTTGTAATGGGGGAAACGCGGCAGCCAATTGCCGCACAGCAAGCTCCCACAAGCAGCAATCTGATAATCATCAGATCATCTGTTTTTGTTATGTTGGTTGAGGGATAAATATTGAGCCGGACTGTCGGCGAGGGAGTGCCGCACTGTAGGAGGGGCAGTACTGAGGGAGCGCCGCACTGTCGGAGGGGCGGTAGTGTGAGAGCGCCGCACTGTCGGAGAGGCAGTACTGAGGGAGCGCCGCACTGTCGGAGAGGCAGTACTGAGGGAGCGCCGCACTGTCGGAGGGGCAGTACTGAGGGAGCGCCGCACTGTCGGAGAGGCAGTACTGAGGGAGCGCCAGCACTGTCGGAGAGGCAGTACTGAGGGAGCGCCGCACTGTCGGAGGGGCGGTAGTGTGAGAGCGCCGCACTGTCGGAGGGGCAGTATTGAGGGAGCGCCGCACTGTCGGAGGGGCAGTATTGAGGGAGCGCCGCACTGTCGGAGGGGCGGTAGTGTGGGAGCGCCGCACTGTCGGAGGGGCAGTACTGAGGGAGCACCGCATTGTCGGAGGCGCAGTACTGAGGGAGCGCTACACTGTCGGAGGGGCGGTACTGAGGGAGCGCCGCACTTACGGAGAGGCAGTACTGAGGGAGCGCCGCACTGTCGGAGCGGCAGTACTGAGGGAGCGCCGCACTGTCGGAGGGGCAGTATTGAGGGAGCGCCGCACTGTCTGAGGGGCGGTACTGAGGGAGCGCCGCACTGTCGGAGGGGCAGTACTGAGGGAACGCTGCACTGTCGGAGGGGCGGTACTGAGGGAGCGCCGCACTGCCGGAGGGGTGGTACTGAGGGAGCGCCGCACTGTCGGAGGGGCAGTACAGAAGGAGCGGCGCACTGTCGGAGGGGCAGCACTGAGGGAGCGCCGCACTGCCGGAGGGGCAGTACTGAGGGAGCGCCGCACTGTCGGAGGGGCAGTACAGAAGGAGCGCTGCACTGTTGGAGGTGCCGTCTTTCAGACGAGACGTTAGACCGAGGCCCCTTCGGGTGGATGTAAAAGATCTCGCGGGCTGCTATTTCGAAGAAGATCAGGGGGGCGTTCACCCGTGTGTCCTGGGGCCAATATTTATCCCTCAATCAACATAACAAATACAGATGATGTGGTCACTTATCACATTGCTGTTTGTGGGAGCTTGCTGTGCACAAATTGTCTGCCACGTTTCCTACATTACAACAGTGACTACACTTCAAAAACAGTACTTCATTGGCTGTGAAGCGCTTTGGGACGTCCTGAGGTGGTGAAAGGTGCTGGAGAAATGTCTGTCTTTTCTCTCCTAAATGGCTAATTTTCTTTTTACAGAGAGGGGTTTGTGGCTGCGGAATGGTATTGAGTTGTTTGTTAAAGCAGAGTCCATGTCAACATTTAACTCCAGCTGGTTTGGCCCCGGCCGGAGTGTGTGCGTCCAATTCTGGGCACCGAACTTCAGGAAGGATGTCAAGGGTGCAGAGGAGATTTATTGGAATGGTCCCAGGAATGACAGTCGTGCGTGGAGGGACTGGAGAAGCTGGGGTTGTTCTCCTCAGAGCAGAGGAGGCTGAGGGGAGATTTAATCCAAGTGTTCAAAATTACAAAGGGGTTTCTAACCCCGTGCTGTACCTGCCCTGGGAGTGTTTGATGGGACAGTGTAGAAGGAGCTTTACTCTGTATCTAACCCCGTGCTGTACCTGCCCTGGGAGTGTTTGATGGGACAGTGTAGAGGGAGCTTTACTCTGTATCTAACCCGTGCTGTACCTGCCCTGGGAGTGTTTGATGGGGACAGTGTAGAGGGAGCTTTACTCTGTACCTAACGCGTGCTGTACCTGCCCTGGGAGTGTTTGATGGGACAGTGTAGAGGGAGCTTTACTCTGTATCTAACTCCGTGCTGTACCTGCCCTGGGAGTGTTTGATGGGACAGTGTAGAGGGAGCTTTACTCTGTATCTAACCCCGTGCTGCACCTGTCCTGGGAGTGTTTGATGGGACAGTGTAGAGGGAGCTTTACTCTGTATCTAACCCCGTGCTGTGCCTGCCCTCGGAGTGTTTGATGGGCCAGTGTAGAGAGAGCTTTACCAGAATGGTACCAGGGGATGAGGGACTTCAGTTACGTGGAGAGACTGGAGAAGTTGGTATTGTCAGTACCAACAGAGAAGGTTAAGGGGAGATTTAATAGAGGTGTTCAAAATTACGAGGGGTTTCGATAGAGTAAATAAGGAGAAACTGTTTCCAGTGGCAGGAGGGTCGGTAACCAGGGGGACACAGATTTAAGATAATCGGCAAAAGAACCAGAGCGGGAGAGGAGGAGAATTCTTTAAGCGACTCGTACAGGGCTCTGGGGGAAGAGCAAGCGGGGGAGTGGGACTAATTGGAGAGTTCTTTCAAAGAGCCGGCACAGGCACGATGGGCTGAATGGCCTCCCTCTGAGCTGTACCATACGATGATTACTTGGCCAGCCTCAAAAAATTGCGTGTCGCGAGGAAATATGCAGAAGTGAATCTCTTAATGGGGCTTTGTTCTCCTCTCTCTTTCCCGGCGTGCATCTGCTACAAGTGGTTCTTGATTTCGCGTGTTCCGAAACTTCGCCACGCTTCCGGGGAAAGTCGCTGGGCCTTTTATCAGATCGCTGTTGCGGGGAGGAATCATAGAAGTTTAGGGCACAGAAGGAGGCCGTTTGCCCCACCCGTGTCCGTGCCGGCCGAGAAAGAGCTATCCAGCCGCAAGGTTCACTCGATTGATTCCAGGGATGAGAGGGCTGTCCTATGAGGAGAGATTGTGTAGAATAACATAACATAACATAAGAAGTAGGAGCAGGAGTCGGCCATACGGCCCCTCGGGCCTGCTCCGCCATTCAATAAGATCATGGCTGATCCGAACCTAGACTCACGTCCACTCCCCTGCCCGCTCCCCATAACCCTTAATTCCCTTATCAGCTAGGAGACTATCTATCTCCGTTTTAAATTTATTTAATGTCGCAGCTTCCACAGCTCTCTGAGGTAGCAAATTCCATAGATTTACTACCCTCTGAGTGAAGAAGTTTCTCCTCATCTCAGTTTTGAAACGGCAGCCCCTTATTCTAAGATTATGCCCCCTAGTTCTAGTCTCACCCATCAGTGGAAACATCCTCCCCGCCTCCACCCGATCAAGCCCCCTCACAATCTTATATGTTTCGATAAGATCGCCTCTCATTCTTCTGAATTCCAATGAGTAGAGGCCCAACCTACTCAACCTTTCCTCATAAGTCAACCCCCTCATCTCCGGAATCAACCGAGTGAACCTTCTCTGAACTGCCTCGAGAGCAAGTATATCTTTTCTTAAATATGGAAACCAAAACTGTACGCAGTATTCCAGGTGTGGCCTCACCAGTACCTTGTATAACTGAAGCAAGACTTCCCTGCTTTTATACTCCATCCCCCCTTGCAATAAAAGCCAAGATTCCATTGGCCTTCCTGATCACCTGCTGTACCTTATGGGCCGATACTCTCTGGAGTTCAGAAGAATGAGAGGTGATCTCATTGAAACATACAAGATTCTGAAGCGGGATTGACAGGGTAGATGCTGAGAGGTTGTTTTCCCCCCTGGCCAGAGAGTCTAGAACTAGGGGGCACAGTCTCAGGATAAGGGGTCGGCCATTTAGGGCTGAGATAAGGAGGAATTTCTTCGCACAGAGGGTCGTGAATCTTTGGAATTCTCTACCCCAGAGGGCTGTGGAGGCTCAGTCGTTGAGTATATTCAAGGCCGAGATCGATAGATTTTTGAACTCAAGGGGAATCGAGGGATATGGAGATCGGGCGGGAGAGTGGAGTTGAGGTCGATGATCAGCCATGATCTCATTGAATGGCGGAGCAGGCTCGAGGGGCCGAATGGCCGACTCCTGCTCCTGTTTCTTATGTTCTAATCCCACTTTCCAGCTCTTGGTCCGTAGCCCTGTAGGTTACGGCATTTTGAGTGCGTATCCAAGTACTTTTTAAATGCGATGAGGGTCTCTGCCTCTACCACCCTTTCAGGCAGCGAGTTCCAGACTCAGCACCCTCTGGGTGAAAAAAGTTCTCCTCAACTCCCCTCTAAACCTCCTACCAATTACTTTAAATCTATGCCCCTGGTTATTGACCTCTCCGCTAAGGGAAATAGGTCCTTCCTATCCACATCTATCTCGGCCCCTCGTCATTTTATACACCTCAATTAGATCTCCCCCTCAGCCTCCCTGTTCCAAAGAAAACATCCTCAGCCTTATCCAATCTTTCCTCATCGCTAAAATTCCCCAGCCCTGGCAACATCCTGGTAAATCTCCTCTGCACCCTCTCCGGTGCAATCAGATCGTTCATGTAAATAGAGGAAGAAGCAAATTGAAAATTAAAGGTGTGTGTTTTTTTCCCCCCCCCGCCCCGTTCCAGTGCGGAGCCATGCTTGTGAGCCGGACCAATTCAACAAACCTGGAGGATGCTCCGACATCTGCCTGCTGGGCAATAGCCACAAATCGCGCACCTGCCGCTGTCGATCCGGATTTAGCTTGGGGAGCGATGGCAAGTCTTGTAAAAGTAAGTGCTTCCGCCCGCGGTCATCTTTCAAGAGTCAACTGTGCACCCTTGCTCTGTGTGTCTTATCAGAACAGCGGTGACCGAGATTTGTTGCAATTTTTTTTTGTCTTATTCGTTCAGGGGAGTGTGGGCGTCGCTGGCAAGGCCCAGCATTTATTGCCCATCCCTAATTGCCCTTGAGAAGGTGGTGGTGAGCCGCCGCCTTGAACCGCTGCAGTCCGCGTGTGGTGAAAGTTGCTGTTAGGGAGGGAGCTCCAGGATTTTGACCCAGCGACGATGAAGGAACGGCCGATATATTTCTAAGTCAGGATGGTGTGTGTGACTCGTAGGGGGACTTGGAGGTGGTGGTGTTCCCGTGTGTCTGCTGCCCATGTCCTTCTAGGTGGAAGAGGTCGCGGGTTTTGGAGGTGCTGCCGAAGAAGCCTTGGCGAGTCGCTGCAGTGCATCTTGTAGACGGTGCACCCTGCAGCCACGGTGCGCCGGTGGTGGAGGGAGTGATTGTTTAAGGTGGTGGATGGGGTGCCGAACAAGTGGAATCCTTGCACCATTGTAACTCGCACCAAATCCCCCACCGTGTGCTCGCTGACCTGAGTTTGGATCTATCTCTGTAACCTCCTCCACCTCGACAACCCTCCCTATCTCTGTAACCTCCTCCAGCCCCTAAAACCCTCGCTATCTCTGTAACCTCCTCCAGCCCCCTACAACCCTCCCTATCTCTGTAACCTCCTCCAGCCCCCTACAACCCTCCCTATCTCTGTAACCTCCTCCAGCCCCTAAAACCTTCGCTATCTCTGTAACCTCCTCCAGCCCCCAACAACCCTCCCTATCTCTGTAACCTCCTGCAGCCCCCTACAACCCTCCCTATCTCTGTAACCTCCTCCAGCCCCCAACAACCCTCCCCATCTCTGTAACCTCCTCCAGCCCCCTACAACCCTCCCTATCTCTGTAACCTCCTCCAGCCCCTAAAACCTTCGCTATCTCTGTAACCTCCTCCAGCCCCTAAAACCCTCGCTATCTCTGTAACCTCCTCCAGCCCCCAACAACCCTCCCTATCTCTGTAACCTCCTGCAGCCCCCTACAACCCTCCCTATCACTCTAACCTCCTCCAGCCCCCAACAACCCTCCCCATCTCTGTAACCTCCTCCAGCCCCCTACAACCCTCCCTATCTCTGTAACCCCCTACAGTCCTACAACCCTCCGAGATCTCTGCGCTCCTCCAATTCTGCCCTCTTTTCCATCCCCCCCGATTTCCATCGCTCCACCATTGGCGGCCGTGCCTTCAGCCACCTGGGCCCTAAGCTCTGGAATTCCCTCCCTAAACCTTTCCGCCTCTCTCTCTCTCTCGCCTCCTTTAAGACGCTACTAAAACCTATTTCTTTGACCAAGCTCCCTGTCCTAATATCTCCTGATGTGGCTTGGTGCCAAATTATGTCTGATTTACGCTCCTGTGAAGCGCCTTGGGACGTTTTACTGTGTTAAAGGCGCTGTATCAATGGGAGTTGTTGTTGTGATTACCCATTTCCTTTTCTTTAAAAATTGTGGTGGAAATCTAGAACTCTCTCTCCAAAAAGGCTGTGGATGCTAGCGGTTAGTTGAAGATTTGAAGACTGAGATCGGTAGATTTTTGTTGGGTAAGGGGATTGAGGGATACGGAATCAAGGCGGGTAGATGGCGTTAAGATCCAGATCAGCCACGATCTCATCGAATGGCGGAACAGGCTCGAGAGGCTGAACGTCCTCCTCCTGTTCCTAATGTCACAGACTCGAGGGGGCTGAATGGCCTCCTCCTGTTCCTAATGTAACAGCTCGAGAGGCTGAATGGCCTCCTCCTGTTCCTAATGTAACAGGCTCGAGAGGCTGAATGGCCTCCTCCTGTTCCGAATGTAACAGGCTCGAGGGGGCTGAATGGCCTCCTCCTGTTCCTAATGTAACAGGCTCGAGAGGCTGAATGGCCTCCTCCTGTTCCTAATGTAACAGGCTGGAGGGGGGCTGAATGGCCTGCTCCTGTTCCTAATGGAACAGGCTCGAGGGGCTGAATGGCCTCCTGTTCCGAATGTAACAGCTCGAGAGGCTGAATGGCCTCCTCCTGTTCCTAATGTAACAGGCTCGAGAGGCTGAATGGCCTCCTCCTGTTTCTAATGTAACAGGCTCGAGGGGCTGAATGGCCTCCTCCTGTTCCTAATGTAACAGGCTCGAGGGGCTGAATGGCCTCCTCCTGTTCCTAATGTAACAGGCTCGAGGGGCTGAATGGCCTCCTCCTGTTCCTAATGTAACAGGCTGGAGGGGGGCTGAATGGCCTGCTCCTGTTCCTAATGGAACAGGCTCGAGAGGCTGAATGGCCTCCTCCTGTTCCTAATGTAACAGGCTCGAGGGGGGCTGAATGGCCTCCTCCTGTTCCTAATGTAACAGGCTCGAGGTGGGGGTGGGGGCTCAATGAACAGGAACACGAGGAGGCCATTCAGCCCCAGCAGTTAAGTGTCATTCACGGAACTGACCTGTCGACGTAGCCAGAGGAGATAAAGGAGCCTCGCGAGATTCTCGCTCTCGCCCGCCTCTCTGTGTCTTTGTGTCTTTGATTCTTCCCCCCTCGCCTACTACCTGCCCCTCGGTCTCACCTCCTCCCTCAAAAATGCCAGGCAATTAACAGTTTTTTGACGTGTGACATTTGTAGGCAGCAAGTGGTCTTGCGCATCGATTTTTTTTTGCTGCCACAAGGCACCAGTCATCGCGCCGTGCAATGTGCTGAAACAGTCTGGCCGCTGATGGGCGAGAAAAGGGGGGCCTTGCGAATAAATTTAAATGAGTTGATCAGAAAACGTTGGCTTCGCCCTTTTCTGTCATGCCTGGGAAGTAACTGGTTTAATTGTAAAGCGCAATGGAATGCCGACCAAGCGAGCTGAAGGGAGCAGCGGTTAATTTACATCGAGATTGGGCTCCGTAAGGCGAGGAACCTTTTAACCATTGCAGTGCCAAAAATGCTCACTGAAGGATTTTGTTCAAAGCCAAACAGAAGAAAGATCTCTCGTTTATCTGATGCCTTTCACCACCTCAGGACGTCCCGAAGCACTTCACAGTCAATGAAGTACTTTTTTTTTTAAGTGTGGTCACTGTTGTAGGAAACGCGGCAGACAATTTGCGCACAGCAAGCTCCCACAAACAGCCATGTGATAATGACCAGATAATCTGGTGTTTTTTTTTAATTGATGTTGGTTGAGGGATAAATATTGGCCCCGGGACACCGAGGAGAACTGCCCCCCCCTGCTCATCTTCTAGTGGCCGTGGGATCTTTTACAGAGAGAGCAGACGGGGCCTCGGTTTAACGTCTCATTCTGAAGATGGCCCCTCCATCAGTGCGGCGCTCCCTCAGTACTGCCCCTCCGACAATGCGGCACTCCCTCAGTACCGCCCCTCCGACAGTGCGGCGCTCCCTCGGTGCCGCCCCACCGACAGTGCGGAGCTCCCTCAGTACCGCCCCTCCGACAATGCGGCGCTCCCTCAGTACTGCCCCTCCGACAATGCGGCGCTCCCTCAGTACCGCCCCTCCGACAATGCGGCACTCCCTCAGTACCGCCCCTCCGACAATGCGGCGCTCCCTCAGTACCGCCCCTCCGACAGTGCGGCGCTCCCTCAGTACCGCCCCTCCGACAATGCGGCGCTCCCTCAGTACTGCCCCCTCCGACAATGCGGCGCTCCCTCAGTACCGCCCCTCCGACAGTGCGGCGCTCCCTCGGTACCAGCCCCTCCGACGGTGCGGCGCTATCTCAGTGCAGCCCCTCCGACAGCGCGGCCTTCCCTCAATACCGTCCCTCCGTCAGTGCGGCGCTCCCTCAATTCCGTCAGTGCAGCGCTCCCTCAGTACTGCCCCTCCGACAGTGCGGCGCTCCCTCAGTACTGCCCCTCCAACAGTTCGGCGCTCGCTCAGTACCGCCCCTACGACAGTGCGGCGCTCCCTCAGTACTACCCCTCCAACAGTTCGGCGCTCCTTCAGTACCGCCTCTCGGACAGTGCAGCGCTCCCTCAGTACCGCCCCTCCAACAGTTCGGCCCTCCTTCAGTACCGCCCCTCCGACAGTGCGGCGCTCCCTCGGTATTGACCCTCCGACAGTGCGGCGCTCCCTCAGTTCTGGCAAAAATAATAGTTTTAATCTGTAATTCAACTTCAATGTTACGTTTTGATTGATGTTGGCATTAACTGCACCGTAAATACAGTGTAGAGTTACAGCTCTGAGGGAGCTTGGCTCTGATCCAAGGATAGGTTCATTCAGGGTCAGAAGCACAAGAACAGCCTGTGTTGTCAACTCCAGCCGACATTCGCGTTGAGATTTAGCTCCCATTCTTTTCTCTCTCCCTCTCTCCTTCCCCTCTCTCTCTCCCCCCCCTCCTTCCCCCCTCTCCCTCCCTCCTTCCCCCCTCTCTCTCCCTCCCTCCTTCCCCCCTTCCCCCC
>JASTWF010000036.1:235330-259307 GCA_030390025.1 Squalus acanthias | reverse complement strand
CTGTCGAAAACCGTGGTATTTACACTCCAGCAGATGCTAACGATTTGGATTAAACTCTGGGTTCTGATCAATTTCGTATCTGAGGGACTTCAGGCTGAATTGGTGCCTTTGCTTTTATTAACTTCAATGTTTTTGTCTTTTGCCCGATGAGCTCTTTGATCTGCGGGCTTGACTTCAATCGCCTGGGGGAGGTGGGCGAGGAACTTTGTAGAGTGTTTTTCCTTTATTGGCCCTGGCTTGTTTCTCTCTCCCAGGAGATAACATGGCGGGGTGGGTCAGGCAGTGTCTGGTCACGATGCACCAGCCATCAACGTGGCCCTTTCCTGCCCCTTCATTTTAAGGATGGATGGAGGTTTGTGTGGAGCATGAACCCATGAGGGAGAAGGCACAGACCACGTGGGCCAAATGGCCTGTTTCTGTGCTGTAAATTCCATGTAATGGGGAGATGAAATTGACCTAAGAAAACTACTAGGCACTTGGTCTAAGCTTTAAACCTTTAATCAACTGTTTTACAACATGGAGATCTAGTTGTGTCCTTCCTAGTTCCTGTTAAAGAATGTCCTGAGCAAGCTGGGCCCATGCCCGAGTATTTATACTCTCCCTGGACAGCGCCACCAGCAGGCCGCCCAGTATTACTTCATAAGTCATTTCCACATGAATGACAAGATTCATGTCAGAAATGGTTTGGCATGTGACTGCCATTGGATGAGGTGACGCACGTGCTTAAGGTGTCCCTTATCGACTGGGTCGAAGCGCCTCCTCGTTTTAATACTGTGGCGTAAACGATGTTTCGGAAACAGTACAACGTGGATAAATGTGAAGTTTATCCGCTTCGGTAGGAAAAACAGAAAGGCAGAGTATTATTTAAATGGTGCTAGATTGGGAAATGCTGATGTACACCGGGACCTGGGTGTCCATGTACACCAGTCACTGAAAGCAAACATGCAGGTGCAGCAAGCAGTTCGGAAGGCAAATGGTATGTTGGCCTTCATTGCAAGAGGATTTGAGTACAGGAGCAAGGATGTCTTACTACAGTTATACAGGGCCTTGGTGAGACCACACCTGGAGTACTGTGTGCAGTTTTGGTCTCCTTACCTAAGAAAGGATATACTTGCCATAGAGGGAGTGCAGCGAAGGTTCACCAGACTGATTCCTGGGATGGCAGGACTGTCGTATGAGGAAAGATTGGGTCGACTAGGCCTGTATTCACTAGAGTTTAGAAGAATGAGAGGGGATCTCATTGAAACGTATAAAATTCTGACAGGGCTGGACAGACTGGATGCAGGGAGGATGTTTCCCCTGGCTGGAGGGGGTCTAGAACGAGGGGGTCACAGTCTCAGGATACGGGGTAGGACATTTAGGACTGAGATGAGGAGAAATGTCTTCACTCAGAGGGTGGTGAACCTGTGGAATTCTCTACCACAGAAGGCTGTGGAGGCCAAGTCACTGAATATATTTAAGAAGGAGATAGATTTCTAGAGACAAAAGGCATCAAGGGGTATGGGGAGAGAGCGGGAATCTGGTATTGAGATAGAGGATCAGCCATGATCATATTGAATGGCGGAGCAGGCTCGAAGGGCCGACTCCTGCTCCTATTTTTCTATGTTTCTAAACATCGTTGGTTTTTAGCCCCCCGAGTTCTCCGGCGTAAAGCCAAGGTGACTGCCATTATTTGGGGATGGTTTAAAAATGAAATTCTCTTCGGTACTTTGCGCTGGCACGGTTACACGGCATTTCCGACGCGCTGTTACACTTTCGCATCTTTCTACAGATCTGCCGTGGAAAATGGAAGGGCGGTCGGGCGAGCAGTCCATCGGAGGGAAGGGCGTTTCATCGCGAGGTCAGTCAAGCCCTTCCCGCTGTCGAAACTTTACGGCGAAGTTGAACCAAAATTCCCATTCTTTGTGCTGAATTCTGACACAAACGTCTTCAGTACCGAGGCCTCCGTTGGCCGGTTTTATTTATTATTTTATTTTCTGTTTCGCGCGCGCTTAACAATTAGAACATTACATAAGAAATAGGAGCAGGAGTAGGCCGTGCGGCCTGCTCCGCCATTCAATAAAATCATGGTTGATCATCTACCCCAACTCCACTTGCCCGCCCTGTCCCCATATCCCTCGCTTCCCTTAGTGTCCAAAAATCTCTCGATCTCTTGAATATACTCAACAAAATTGTGAAGGACCATCCCTGGCGGCCGTGCCTTCAGCCACCTGGGCCACTAAACTCTGGAATTCCCTCCCTAAACCTCTCCGCCTCTCTCTCTCTCTCTCTCCTCCTTTAAGAGGCTCCTTAAAACCTCCCTCTTTGACCAAGCTTTTGGTCACCTGCCCTAATATCTCCTTATGGGGCTCGGTGTCAAATTTTTTGTCTTAAAATACTCCGCATTGGGACGTTAAAGGCGCTACATAAATACTTCTTGTTGCCCCTCCGACAGTGCGGCACTCCCTCAGTACTGCCCCTCCGACAGTGCGGCACTCCCTCAGTACCTCCCCTCCGACAGCGCGGCACTCCCTCAGTACCGCCCCTCCGACAGTGCAGCACTCCCTCAGTACTGCCCCTCCGACAGTGCGGCGCTCCCTCAGTACCGCCCCACCGACAGTGCGGCGCTCCCTCAGTACTGCCCCTCCGACAGTGCAGCGCTCCCTCAGTACCGCCCGTCCGACAGTGCGGCGCTCCCTCAGTACTGCCCACCGACAGTGCGGCACTCCCTCAGTACTGCCCCTCCGACAGCGCGGCACTCCCTCAGTACTGTCCCTCCGACAGTGCGGCACTCCCTCGGTACTGCCCCTCCGACAGTGCGGCGCTCCCTCGGTACTGCCCCTCCGACAGTGCGGCGCTCCCTCGGTACTGCCCCTCCGACAGTGCGGCGCTCCCTCGGTACTGCCCCTCCGACAGTGCGGCGCTCCCTCGGTACTGCCCCTCCGACAGTGCGGCGCTCCCTCAGTTCTGTCCCTCCGACAGCGCGGCGCTCCCTCAGTGCAGCCCCTCCGACAGTGCGGTGCTCCCTCAGTGCTGCCCCTCCGACAGTGCGGCACTCCCTCAGTACAGCCCCTCCGACAGTGCGGTGCTCCCTCAGTACTGCCCCTCCGACAGTGCGGCACTCCCTCAGTACAGCCCCTCCGACAGTGCGGCGCTCCCTCAGTACCGCCCCTCCGACAGTGCGGCGCTCCCTCAGTACTGTCCCTCCTGTGAAGTGCTCTGGCGACGTTTTACTACGTTAAAGGCGCTGGATCTATGCGAGTTGTTTCGATATTCTAATGACGTGTTTCTCTCCTCTCTCTCTCTCTACTACAGCGCTCAGTAGTGTCGAGGTGGTTGTGCAGTACGGGCTGGCCACGCCCGAGGGGCTGGCCGTCGACTGGATTGCTGGCAACATTTACTGGGTGGAGAGCAACTTGGATCAGATCGAGGTGGCGAAACTGGACGGCTCGATGCGGACCACCCTGATCGCTGGCGATATCGAGCACCCGCGCGCCATCGCGCTGGATCCCAGAGATGGGTCGGTAACGCACGCGACTGGCAGATTTAATGCCGTCCGCGGGTCATAGAATGATCGAGCTGCGTCTCCCTTTAAGGCCCCGGAGCCTGTCCGTGGTTAAGTAAACACAGCCCGAGGTCAGTCAGAGTCGAATTGCCGCCTGGTCGTGATTTTTGGCAGATTGGAGCTGTTTGAGGCTTCAGCTCCCCAGCATTTCAATATTGTTTTCTATCTTCACGAAAAGTGTGACCTCTGAATGCCCTAGATATATAGATTTCAGAAGAATCATTAAATTATTAATTAATAATAAGTCCGAAGACAGCAAATAATAGAATCATAGAATGACACAGCACAGGAGGAGGCCATTCGGCCCATCGTGCCTGTGCCGGCTCTTTGAACGAGCTCTCCAATTAGTCCCACTCCCCCCACCCTGCTCTTTTCCCCCGTAGCCCTGTGAATTTTTCCCCTTCAAGTATTTATCCAATTCCCCTTTTGAAAGTTACTATTGAATCTGCTCCCACCGCCCTTTCAGGCAGCGCGTTCCAGATCACAACAACTCGCTGCGTTAAAAACACATTCTCCTCATCTCCCCCTCTGGTTCTTTTACCGATTATCTTCAATCTGTGTCCTCTGGTTACTGACCCTCCTGCCAGTGGAAACAGTTTCTCCCTCTCCACTCGATCAAAACCCCTCATGATTTTGAACACCTCTATTAAATCTCCCCTTAACAGTTGCACAGAGCTCTGGTTAGACCCCATCTGGAGTGACGGTGTTCAGTTCTGGGCCCCAAACCTCAGGAAGGATATATTGGCCTTGGAGGGGGAGCAGTGCAGATTCACCAGAATGATACCCAAGGTTAAAAGGGTTAAATTATGAGGACATGTTGCACAGACTAGACTTGTATTCCCTCGAGTATAGAAGATTAAGGGCTGATCTGATCGAGGTGTTTAACATGATTAAAGGATTCGATAGGGTCGATAGAGAGAGAAACTATTTCCTCTGGTGGGGGGACTCCAGAACAAGGGGGCATAACCTTAAAATTAGAGCCAGGCCGTTCAGGGGTGATGTCAGGAAGCACTTCTTCACACAAAGGGTGGTGGAAATCTGGAACTCTCTTTCCCCCACCCCCCCACCCCAAAAAAGCTGTTGAGGCCGGGGGTCAATTGGAAATTACAACACTTGAGATTTATAGATTTTTTGGGGGGTGGGGGGAAAGAGTATTGAGGGTTACTGAACCAAGGCGGGTAGATGGAGTTAAGATACAGATTAGCGATGATCTTATTGAATGGCGGAACAGGCTCGAGGGGCTGAATGGCCTCCTCCTGTTCCTAATGTAACAGGCTCGAGGGGCTGAATGGCCTCCTCCTGTTCCTAATGTAACAGGCTCGAGGGGCTGAATGGCCTCCTCCTGTTCCTAATGTAACAGGCTCGAGGGGGCTGAATGGCCTCCTCCTGTTCCTAATGTAACAGGCTCGAGGGGCTGAATGGCCTCCTCCTGTTCCTAATGTAACAGGCTCGAGGGGGCTGAATGGCCTCCTCCTGTTCCTAATGTAACAGGCTCGAGGGGCTGAATGGCCTCCTCCTGTTCCTAATGTAACAGGCTCGAGAGGCTGAATGGCCTCCTCCTGTTCCTAATGTAACAGGCTCGAGGGGGGCTGAATGGCCTCCTCCTGTTCCTCATGTAACAGGCTCGAGGGGCTGAATGGCCTTCTCCTGTTCCTCGGAGATACGAACAATGACAGACAGCACCCTCTGGTCCATCCAGTCTATCGCACACAATTGTGATACCTTGTATATACACTCCACCCCACCCAAAACCATGCGATCTCCTGGGAGAGGTGAAAAACCGGATTTAAAAACCCCAGGCCAATTTGTGGTTGGGGGGAGGGGGCGGAGAAATCTGGCAAAGTCTCGCCTAAGCGATCGAAACTGGCCTGGGAGACCACTCTGGCCCCGAATTCCCTGCAGCACCTACAATCTGATCGAGGTGATGTCCAACCCCAGCCAGAAACAGGTCCCGCTCTCGCCCGAAGGAATTCAGCAAGTTAGCGTCCACCCCACGAGACAGCAGCCTGTTCCAGAGGTCCACTATTCCCTGGGAAAAGAACCACCTCCTGAACATCTAAATGTGCCTTAAAAATGCTCTAGAGTACTGCCTAGAGTTTTGGTCTCCTTATTTAAGGAAGGATTTACTTGCATTGGAGGCAGTTCAGAGACGATTCACTCGGTTGATTCCAGAGATGAGGGGGTTTGACTTATGAGGAAAGGTTGAGCAGGTTGGTCCGATACCAATTGGAATTTAGAAGAATGAGAGGGATCTTATCGAAACATATAAGATACTGAGGGGGCTCGACAGGGTAGATGCAGAGAGGATGTTTCCCCTCGTGGGGAAATCTAGAACTTGGGGGCATAGTTTCAGAATAAAAGGTCGCCCTTTTAGAACTGAGATGAGGAGGAATTTCTTCTCTCAGAGGGTCGTAAATCTGTGGAATTCTCTGCCCCAGAGAGCCGTGGAGGCTGGGTCATTAAATACATTTAAGGTGGAGATAGACAGATTTTTGAACAATGAATGGGAGGACCCTAGGAAGGACAGAGGATCAGAGGGACCTTGGTGTGCATGTACATAGATCCCTGAAGGCAACAGGACAGGTAGATAAGGTGGTTAAAAAGGCATATGGGATTCTTGCCTTCATTAGCCGAGGCATAGAATATAAGAGCAAGGGAGGTTATGATGGAGCTGTACAAAACGCTAGTTAGGCCACAGCTGGAATACTGTGTGCAGTTCTGGTCGCCACTATATAGGAAGGATGTAATTGCATTGGAGAGGGTGCAGAGGAGATTCACCAGGATGTTACCTGGACTGCAGCGCTTCAGCTATGAAGAGAGACTGGACAGGCTGGGGTTGTTTTCCTTCGAGCAGAGAAGGCTGAGGGGGGACCTGATTGAGGTGTACAGAATTATGATGGGCATAGATAGGGTAGATAGAAAGGAACTTTTCCCCTTGGTAGAGGGGTCAATAACCAGGGGGCAAAGTTTCAAGGTAAGGGGCAGGAGGTTTAGAGGGGATTTGAGGGAAAACTTTTTCACCCAGAGGGTGGTTGGAATCTGGAACTCACTGCCTGAAAGGGTGGTAGAGGCAGGAACCCTCACAACATTCAAGAAGCATTTAGATGAGCACTTGAAACGCCATAGCATACAAGGCTACGGACCAAGTGCAGCAAAATGGGATTAGAATAGACAGGGGCTTGATGGCCGGCGCGGACACGATGGGCCGAAGGGCCTCTTTCTGTGCTGTATAACGCTATGACTCTATAAGGGAGTGAAGGGTTATGGGGAGCGGGGCAGGGAAGTGGCTTTGAGCCCAAGATCAGCCATGATCTTATTGAATGGCTCGAGAGGCCAAGTGGCCTAGTCCTGCTCCTATTTCTCATGTCCTTGCATCCACCTGCTTTGCTCTGAAATGGGGTCTCCTTTCCTTCCGACCGGCAGGATCTTATTCTGGACGGACTGGGACGCTAGCTTGCCGCGGATCGAAGCCGCCTCGATGAGCGGGGTGGGACGGCGCACCATTCACAAGGAGCTGGGGGCCGGCGGCTGGCCCAACGGACTGACCGTCGACTATCTGGAGCGGCGCATCCTGTGGATAGACGCCAGGTAAAATGCAGGAAGCTTTCAGCGGGCGGCGGGGTGGGGGGGGTGGTTCGCAGCGAGTGACTCAACTTTAATCTCGCCTTCCTGGTGCCGAGGCGACCTGGTAAACAGCGCAAGTGTTCAGCTTCCCCCTGTGCGCTGTTTTTAGTCGGGGCAGGGGGAGGTGGGGAGTCGATTTTGCGTGTTTGTCTTCCAGCTTACCCTTGCGCCTTAACCAGCAGAACTGAGTTGCTTCGTGGTGTGTTTGAACTTGCATAGAATTTACAGGCCGTTCATGCTCCACTCGAGCCTCCTCCCATCCTTCCTCATCTCATCCTATCACCATATCCTTCTATTCCTTTCTCCCTCGTGTTTATCTAGATTCCCCCTTAATGCATCTGTGCTATTCGCCTCCCTGTGGTAGAATTGAAATCTAGTGAAGTTACGCTAAACTTGTATCAAACCTTGGTCAGACCGCACTTGGAGCACTGTGCACAGTTCTGGTCTCCATATACCTTGGTCAGACCGCACTTGGAGCACTGTGCACAGTTCTGGTCTCCATATACCTTGGTCAGACCGCACTTGGAGCACTGTGCACAGTTCTGGTCTCCATATACCTTGGTCAGACCGCACTTGGAGCACTGTGCACAGTTCTGGTCTCCGTATACCTTGGTTAGACCACACTTGGAGCACTGTGCACAGTTCTGGTCTCCGTATACCTTGGTTAGACCACACTTGGAGCACTGTGCACAGTTCTGGTCTCCATATTATAAAAAGGAGAAGGTACAAAAAAAGATTTACAAGGATGATACCAGAAATGCGAGGGTATACATAGCAGGAAAGGATTAACAGGCTGGAGCTCTTTTCCCTTGAAAAGAGAAAACTGAGGGGTGACTTGATAGAGGTCTTTAAAATTATGAAAGGTTTTGATAGAGTAGATAGAGAGAGAATGTTTCCACTTGCGGCGAAGAGCAAAACTAGGGGCCATCAATATAAGACAGTCACTAATAAATCCAACGGGGTATTCAGGAGAAACTTCTTTACCCAGAGAGTGGTGAGAATGTGGAACTCGCGACCACAGGGAGTGGTTGAAGCGAATAGCACAGATGCATTTAAAGGGAGGCATATGAGGGAGAAGGGAATAGAGGGTTATGGTGATGGATAGAAAGAAAGACTTGCATTGAAATAGCGCCTTTCACGACCACTAGACGTCTCAAAGTGCTTTACAGCCAATGAAGTACTTTTGAAGTGTGGTCACTGTTGTAATGTGGGAAACGTGGCAGCCAATTTGCACACAGCAAGCTCCCACAAACAGCAATGTGAAAATGACCAGATAATCTGCTTTAGTGATGTTGGTTGAGGGATAAATATTGGCCCAGGACACCGGGGATAACTCCTTGACTCTTCTTTGAAATAGTGCCATGGGATCTTTTGCGTCCTCCTGCGAATAGCACAGATGCATTTAAGGGGAAGCTGGATAAGCACATGAGGGAGAAAGGAGTAGAAGGATAGGGTGATGGGGGTGAGATGGAGAAGAATGGGAGGAGGGTCTTGCTGAGTATAAACACCGGCACGGCCTGGACTGGTTGGGCGGAATGGCCTGTTTCTGTGCTGTTTAATTCTGTGACTTCCACATTCGCACCACTCTCTGGGTAAAGAAGCTTCTCCTGAATTCCCTATTGGATTTATTAGTGAGAAGTCGCACAACACCAGGTTATAGTCCAACAGCTCTATTTGAAATCACAAGCTTTCGGAGCGCTGCTCCTTCGTCAGGTGAAGTGAAGAGATGCATATAGGCATGGCATATATAGTCAGAGAACACTGCCAGGTGACTACAGTTAATCTTTCTGACTGCCCTTTATCACACCTCGGCAGAGAGATAATCACGGCAATCAAAGGTGTGGATGGTGTCCAAACAGGTCAGTCAGGAAAACATTACATCAAAGACAATGAGGTGGGGTCACAAGGGGTCAAATGTGGCAGATGCTGGGGTCTGAACGGAAAACGAAAGACTTTTTTTGCTGGAAATCACAGCAGGTCCGGCCGCATCTGTGTAGAGCGAACAAGCCAACGACGACTCGAGTCTGGATGACTCTGCGTCAGGTGGGGTTACATGTAGCGTGACATGAACCCAAGATCCCGGTTGAGGCCGTCCTCATGGGTGCGAAACTTGGCTATCCGTTTCTGCTTATTAGTGATTATTTATTAGGGATTTATTCGTGATCGTCTTATATTGATGGCCCTGAGTTTGTGATCCCTGTGGAACCCTGCCTTCCACCACTCAGAATAGCTACCCTTTGCCCCGACCTGGGAGAGTTGTGCGCCGAGAAACAGTTATCGGAAAATGTTTGTGCCGCACTTTTATGTTAAACTGTTGGGAAAGTGATTCAAACGAAAGGAAGTGGAGAGGTCTCGAATCTCGCCTCAAAGTTATTAAAATTCCTAAATGTGTTGCTGCTGGCCTCTGATCAAACACTCAAGTGGAAGTGAAGAATTGGAAACCACAACCCAAGCCGACAATAGGAAACTCGTGCGAGTTCTACACAATGGGACACAGTCTGACGCACCGCAGTTTTGTGCCAGAACCGGGCCTGCTCCTGAATGGAGAGCCCCTGTGTTCGGTTCTCCGGTTCGGTGCTCGGGCCCCGGCTATTCACAATATATAGATCAATGATTTGGAGGAAGGAACCAAATGTAATAATTCCAAGTTTGCTGACGACGCGAAACTATTGTGGGATCGTGAGTTGCGAGGAGGACGCAAAGAGGCTTCAAGGCGATTTAGACAAGTTGAGTGAGTGGGCAAATACATGGCAGAGATGCAGTATAACGTGGATAAATGTGAAGTTATCCACTTCGGTAGGAAAAACAGAAAGGCAGAGTATTATTCAAATGGTGCTAGATTGGGAAATGTTGATATACAAGAAGGGACCTGGGTGTCCTTGTACACCAGTCACTGAAAGCAAACATGCAGGTGCAGCAAGCAGTTAGGAAGGCAAATGACATGTTGGCCTTCATGGCAAGAGGATTTGAGTACAGGAGCAACGATGTCTTACTGCAGTTATACAGGGCCTTGGTGAGACCACACCTGGAGTACTGTGTGCGGTTTTGGTCTCCTTACCTAAGAAAGGATATACTTGCCACAGAGGGAGTGCAACGAAGGTTCACCAGACTGATTCCTGGGATGGCAGGACTGTCGTATGAGGAGAGATTGGGTCGACTAGGCCTGAAACGTATAAAATTCTGACAGGGCTAGTCAGACTGGATGCAGGGAGGATGTTTCCCCTGGCTGGGGGGGGGGTCTAGAACGAGGGGTCACAGTCTCAGGATACGGGTAGGACATTTAGGACTGAGATGAGGAGAAATTTCTTCACTCAGAGGGTGGTGAACCTGTGGAATTCTCTACCACAGAAGGCAGAAGAGGCCAATTCATTAAATTTCTTCAAGAAGGAGTTAGATATATTTCTTAAAGCTAAAGGCATCAAGGGATATGGGGAGAAGGCAGGGACAGGGTACTGAATTTGGATGATCAGCCATGATCTCATTGAATGGCGGAGCAGGCTCGAGGGGCTGAATGGCCTATTCCGGCTCCTATCTTCTATGTTAATACTGGGTGGCCTGTGGGTGACGCTGTCCGGGGAGAGTATAAATACTCGGGCACGGGCCCAGCTTGCGCGGGACATTCTTTAACAGCAACTCGCGAAGGACACAACTTCGACCTCTATTCTATGCCTCGGCCTTGGGACATTTTACGACGTTAAAGGCGCTGTAAAAATGGGAGGAGTTGTTCTATCTATCTAGTGATGTGATTTAGTAGAATCTAACTGGTTCTGTCTAGTTGAACTGTGCTCGACTGTTAAACAACAGTGTGCAGTCTGACTCACGCCGGGCGGTCTTGTCTGCAGGTCCGACGCCATTTACTCCGCGCTCTACGACGGAAGCAGGCTGATCGAAGTGCTGAGGGGCCACGAGTACCTGTCGCACCCCTTCGCCGTCACGCTGTACGGGGGAGAGGTCTACTGGACTGACTGGCGCACCAACACCCTGGCCAAGGCCAACAAGTGGACGGGCCACAACGTCACCGTTGTGCAGAGGACCAACACGCAACCGTTCGACCTGCAGGTGTACCACCCGTCCAGGCAGCCCCAAGGTAAGCCGGTGTCCGTTACATTTATATATTTTAAAAAAACACCCCAGTGTGAATATTGACACCGCTGCGCCAGCCAGCGTGGAGAGAACTCCTGCTCTTCTTCGAATAGTGCTGTTGGGATCTTTTGCGTCCATCCGAAAGACGGCCCCTCCGACAGTGCAGCGCTCCCTCAGTACAGCCCCTCCGACAGTGCGGCGCTCCCTCAGTACCGCCCCTCCGACAGTGCGGCGCTCCCTCGGTACCGCCCCTCCGACAGTGCGGCGCTCCCTCAGTACCGCCCCTCCGACAGTGCGGCGCTCCCTCAGTACCGCCCCTCCGACAGTGCGGCGCTCCCTCAGTACCGCCCCTATGACAGTGCGGCACTCCCTCAGAACCGCCCCTCCGACAGTGCGGCGCTCCCTCAGTACTGCCCCTCCGACGGTGCGGCGCGCTCCCTCAGTACCGCCCCTCCGACAGTGCGGCGCTCCCTCAGTACTGCCCCTCCGACGGTGCGGCGCGCTCCCTCAGTACCGCCCCTCCGACAGTGCGGCGCTGCCTCAGTACTGCCCCTCCGACAGTGCCGACCTAGATTTTCGAGCTCAAGTCTCTGGAGTGGGACTTGAACCCACAACCTTCTGACTCAGAGGCGAGAGTGCGACCCACTGAGCCACGGCTGGCACAGGTAAACCGGGTCTTAATTTTTAGAAAACAGCTTTCTAACCATCTGTTCCTGATTCCCTCTATATTCACAGTAGCTTGCAAGAAGTTATTTTTAAATAGCAAATGCATTTGGGATGCTTGGCTTTGTAAATAGGGGCATAAGTTACGCTAAATCTTTATAAATTGCTGGTTAGGCCCCAGCTGGAGTATTGTGTCCAATTCTGGGCACCACACTTTAGGAAGGATGTCAAGGCCTCGGAGAGGGTGCGGAGGAGATTTTCTAGAGTGGTACCAGGGGATGAGGGACTTCAGTCACGTGGAGAGACTGGAGAAGCTGGGGTTGTTCTCCTTAGAGCAGAGAAGGTTAAGAGGAGATTTGATAGAATTGCTTTCAATTACGAGGGGTTTTGATCGAGTAGAGAGGGGGAAACTGTTTCCAGTGGCAGGAGGGTCGGTAACCAGAGGACACAGAATTAAGATAATCGGCAAAAGAACCGGGGGGCGGGAGATGAGTTTTTTACGCAGCGAGTTGTTATGATCCGGAATGCGCTGCCTGAAAGGGCGGTGGGAGCAGATTCATTAGTAACTTTCAAAAGGGGAATTGGATAAATACTTGAAAAGGAAATATTTGCAGGGCTACGGGGCAAGAGCAGAGGGCGTGGGACTAATTGGAGAGCTCTTTCAAAGATCGGCACAGAAATGACGGGCCGAGTGGCCTCCTTCTGTGCTGTATCGTTCTATCATTCAAAAAAATTAAATCAGCAGTTTTCAATCCAGTGAATAAAAAATTGTCACGGTATATCAGTAAATTGCCGTGGCATTTCCCACAGGTAGTTCGCGAATGCACATATTTTTAAGATGCGAGATGGTGATGAGTCTCGAACGTGACAAACAGCCACCTAGTGGCAAGAGCCTGCAATTATGCTGTGACAGTTGACATACAAAAACTGAGTGGTAAATTTTGGAGCAGCAGTTTGCAACGGTAAATGTTGGACAGAAAAGCGTGACCAAAGATTGTGACAGCAGGAAGTGCAAGGCGTTCAGTTATACAACCACAAAAATTATGTTAACAGTGATTCAAAAAAACCCAAAATGCTCTTTTGAAGTGGTGGATGGTGTCAGTAGTCCATTGTTGTGTTTGCGAAAGGTACGGTGAGACGATTGTTGTCACAACGTTGGGTAATTGGTCGCTCAGTTGTTTGTGTTGTCTTCTGCTGGTGTCATTGCACAATTCTGGGTGTTAATAAAATAGCAAACCAAGCACTAGGGTTCATTTCTAGAGGAATAGAATTGAAAAGCAGAGAGATTATGTTCAACTTTATCAAACCTTGGTTAGACCACACTTGGAGCACCGTGCACAGTTCTGGTCTCCGTATACCTGGGTTAGACCACACTGGGAGCACCGTGCACAGTTCTGGTCTCCATATACCTTGGTCAGACCACACTGGGAGCACCGTGCACAGTTCTGCTCTCCGTATACCTTGGTCAGACCACACTGGGAGCACCGTGCACAGTTCTGCTCTCCGTAAACCTTGGTCAGACCACACTGGGAGCACCGTGCACAGTTCTGCTCTCCGTATACCTTGGTCAGACCACACTGGGAGCACCGTGCACAGTTCTGGTCTCCATATACCCTTGGTTAGACCACACTTGGAGCACTGCGCACAGTTCTGGTCTCCGTATACCTTGGTTAGACCACACTTGGAGCACCGTGCACAGTTCTGGTCTCCGTATACCTTGGTTAGACCACACTTGGAGCACTGTGCACAGTTCTGGTCTCCATATACCTTGGTTAGACCACACTTGGAGCACTGTGCACAGTTCTGGTCTCCATATACCTTGGTTAGACCACACTTGGAGCACCGTGCACAGTTCTGGTCTCCATATACCTTGGTTAGAGCACACTTGGAGCACTGTGCACAGTTCTGGTCTCCATATACCTTGGTTAGACCACACTTGGAGCACTGTGCACAGTTCTGGTCTTGATGTTACAAAAAGGCACTGGAGAAAGTGCAACAAAGATTGACAAGGGTGATGCCAGAACTGAGAGGTTTATAACTATCAGGAAAGGCTGAACAGGCTGGGGTTCTTTTCTCTAGAAAAGAGAAGGCTGAGGGGCGTCCTGATAGAGGTGTTTAAAATTATGAAGGGGTTTCAATAGGATAGGTGTAGAGATGTTTCCACTCGTGGGGGGAGACCAGGACTAGGGGCCATCGATATAAGATGGTCACTAATATATCCAATAGGGGAATTCAGGAGAAACTTCTTTACCCCAGAGAGTGGTGAGAATGTGGAACTCGCTCCCACAGGGAGTGGTTGAGGCGAATAGCACAGATGCATTTAAGGGGGAAGCTGGATAAGCACACGAGGGAGAAAGGAATAGAGGGATATGGTGATAGGGTGAGATGAAGTAGGGGTGGGAGGAGGCTCGTGTGGAGCATAAACACCGGCACGGACCAGTTGAGCCGAATGGCCTGTTTCTGTGCAATTAAAATTCTACGTAACACCAGGTAATTATAGTACACCTTGTGTAATAAGAGGTGTAATGTTGATTTCTGAAACTTAAGAGCGCTGCGCTTTAATCCTGTGAGTACAGAATAGCCAGGGGGCATTTACTGAAGCACAGTTAACCACATTGTCACTCTTGGTAATTGGCGAGCCTCCAGGATTAAGAAACATTTCTTGACGAGGACTATCGGTGGTTCTCAGGGCCCTGTGATATGTACCTCCGTAATTAGGTGGGTGAGGCTTGTAGTGTAATCCGCACAGTGTCAGTTGAAGTCAGCTGTACATGTTTCATTGCTCCGGTTTCACTTTCACTAGAATCACAGAAATTTATGGCACAGAAAGAGGCCGTTCGGCCCATCGTGTCCGTGCCGGCCAACAAAGAGCTCTCCAGCCTAATCCCACTCTTGGTCCATAGCCCTGTAGGTTACGGCACTTCAAGTGCACATCCAAGTACTTTTTAAATGTGATGTATGTTTTTGCCTCTGCCACCCTTTCAGGCAGTGAGTTCCAGACCCCCATCACCCTCTGGGTGAAAAAAAGTTCTCCTTAACTCCCCTCTAATCCTCCACCAATTACTTTAAATCTATGCCCCCTAGTTATTAACCCCTCTGCTAAGGGGAAATAGGTCCTTCCTATCCACTCTATCTAGGCCCCTCATAATTTTGTACACCTCAATTAAATCTCCCCCTCAGCCTCCTCTGTTCCAAAATGAACAACCCCAGCCTTTCCAATCTTTCCTCATCGCTGAAATTCCCCAGCCCTGGCAACATCCTGGTAAATCTCCTCTGTATCTCCTCTAGTGCAACATCCTGGTAAATCTCCTCTGTACCCCGTCTAGTGCAACATCCTGGTGTATCTCCTCTAGTGCAACATCCTGGTAAATCTCCTCTGTACCCCGTCTCGTGCAACATCCTGGTAAATCTCCTCTAGTGCAACATCCTGGTAAATCTCCTCTGTACCCCGTCTAGTGCAACATCCTGGTAAATCTCCTCTAGTGCAACATCCTGGTAAATCTCCTCTGTACCCCATCTAGTGCAACATCCTGGTAAATCTCCTCTAGTGCAACATCCTGGTAAATCTCCTCTGCGCCCCCTCTAGTGCGATCCCATCTTTCCTGTAATGTGGTGACCAGAACTGCATGCTGTATTCTAGCTGAGGCCTAACTAGTGTTTTATGCAGTTCAAGCATAACCTCCCTGCTCTTGTATCCTATGCCTCGGCTAATAAAGGCAAGTATCCCGTATGCCGCCTCAGCCGGGCAGTGACGACGCAGGTTAACAAAAGCCAGCCAAGCACCGAGGTTCATTTCTAGAGGGATAGGCTCGATACACCGAGTGTGGGAGTGCGAGTCTGAGATGGAGCGACAGTGCGGTCGCCTCCCAGTTCTCCAACCCGCACTCCCCTCTGGGAACCTCACCATTGTCCGTCCCTGCTTTCTACCGCCAGAAGAGGATTGGAGGGGAGCCGATGGCTCAATTTAGCAAGGAATGGACCAGAGGGGACATTGCCAAGAGTTGGGGGGCGAGGGGGGGGGGTGGAAGTTTGACCTCGGTGGGGTTGCAGAACGAGAATTAGCCAACTGGTTGGAATTAGACAGAGATCCTGTCACTCACAACATCAGAGGGCCCAGTCAGCGAGGAGGCGATTGATCGAGCGTGTATCGGGCCCCGCGTTGTCTTGTTCCGTGGTGGGTTTAACGTCTTTAGAATCATAGACAGTTACAGCACGGAAGGAGGCCATTTCGGCCCATCGTGTCCACGCCGGCCAACAAAGAGCTATCCAGCCTAATCCCACTTCCCAGCTCTTGGTCTGTAGCCCTGCAGGTTAGAGCATCCCAAGTGCACATCCAAGTACTTTTTTTAATGTGGTTAGGGTTTCTGCCTCGACCACCCTTTCAGGCAGTCAGTTCCAGACCCCCACAACCCTCTGGGTGAAGAAATTTCCCCTCAAATCCCCTCTAAACCTTCCCCCAATTACTTTAACTCTGTGCCCCCTGGTTTTTGACCCCTCCGCTAAGGGAAATAGGTCCTTTCTATCCACTTTATCTATGCCCCTCATAATTTTATACACCTCAATAAGGTCTCCCCTCAGCCTCCTCTGTTCCAAGGAAAACAGACCCAGCCTATCCAGTCTTTCCTCATAGCCAAGATTCTCTACTCCCGGCAACATCCTTGTAAATCTCTTCTGTACCCTCTCTAGTGCAATCACATCTTTCCTGTAATGTGACCAGAACTGCACGCAGTAGTCTAGCTGAGGCTTAACTAGTGTTTTATACAGTTGAAGCATAACCCCCCTGCTCTTGTATTCTATGCCACTGCTAATAAAGTCAAGCATTCCATATGCCTTCTTAACCACCTTATCTACCTGGCCTGCTACCTTCAGGGATCTGTGGACATGCACTCCAAGGTCTTGAGTGTTGGAGCTGCACTCATCCAGGCAAGTGGAGAGTATTCCATCACACTCCTGACTTGTGCCTTGTAGATGGTGGAAAGGCTTTGGGAAGTCAGGAGGTGAGACACTCATCGCAGAATACCCAGCCTCTGACCTGCTCTTGTTGCCACAGTATTTATGTGGCTGGTCCAGTTAAGTTTCTAGTCAATGGTGACCCCCCAGGATGTTGATGGTGGGGGATTCGGCGATGGTAATGTCAAGGGGCAGTGGTTAGACGCTCGCTTGTTGGAGATAGTCATTGCCTGGCACTTGTGTGGCGTGAATGTTACCTGCCACTCATCAGGCCAGGCGGTGAAGAAGGCAAATGGTATGTTGGCCTTCATAGCGAAAGGGTTTGAGTATAGGAACAGGGATGTCCTGCTGCAGTTGTACAGGGCCTTGGTGAGACCACACCTTGAGTACTGTGTGCAGTTTTGGTCGCCTTATCTGAGGAAGGATGTTCTTGCCATGGAAGGAGTTCAGCGAAGATTCACAAGGCTGATACCTGGGATGGCAGGAATGACATATGAGGAGAGATTGGGTCGATTGGGCTTATACTCACTGGAGTATAGAAGAATGAGAGGGGATCTCATCGAAACATATAAAATTCTGACAGGTCTGGACAAACTAGATGCAGGAAGAATGTTCCCGATGGTCGGAGAGTCCAGAACCAGGGGTCATAATCTACGGATAACGGGTAAACCATTTAGGACAGAAATGAGGAAGAATTTCTTCACCCAGAGAGTGGTGAACCTGTGGAATTCTCTACCACAGAAGGTAGTTGAGGCGAAGTCATTAAATATATTCAAGGATGTGTTAGATATATTTCTTAAAGCTAAAGGTATCAAGGGATATGGGGAGAAGGCAGGTACAGGGTACTGAGTTTAGATGATCAGCCATGATCTCATCGAATGGCGGAGCAGTCTCGAGGGGCCGAATGGCCTACTCCTGCTCCTATCTTCTATGTTTCTATGTTTCTAAATGCATTACCTCACATTTCTCCGGATTGAATTTCATTTGCCATTGTTCTGCCCACCTGACCAATTTATTGATATCTTCCTGCAGTCTACAGCTTCCTTCTTCAGTATCAACCACACAGCTGATTTTAGTATCATCTGCAAACTTCTTAATCATACCCTTATATTCAAGTCTAGATCATTGATATATACCACAAAAAGCGAGGGACCTAGTACTGAGCCCTGCAGAACCCCACTGGAAACAGCCTTCCAGTCACAAAAACACCCATCAACCATTACCCTCTGCCTCCTGTCTCCGAGCCAGTTTTGAATCCAACTTGACACTTTGCCCTGGATCCCATGGGCTTTTAACTTCGTGACCAGTCTGTCATGTGGAACCTTATCAAAAGCCTTGCTAAAGTCCATATACACTACATCAAACGCACTACCCTCATCTACCCTCCTTGTTACCTCCTCAAAAAATTCAATCAAGTTTGTCAGACATGACCTTCCCTTAACAAATCCGTGCTGACTATCCTTGATTAATCCGTGTCTTTCTAAATGAAGATTTATCCTGTCCTTCAGAATTCTTTCCAATAATTTTCCCATCACTGAGGTTAGGCTGACTGGCCTGTAATTACTCTCCCTTTTCTCCCTTTTTAAACAAGGGTACCACATTAGCAGTCCTCCGGCACCACACCTGAAGCCAGAGAGGATTGAAAAATGATGGTCAGGGCCTCTGCTATTTCCTCTTTTGCTTCGCTTAACAGCCTGGGATACATTTCATCTGGGCCTGGGGATTTATCCACTTTTAAAGCTGCTAAACCCCTTAATACTTCCTCTCTCACTGTGTTTATTTCACACTCCTCCTCCCTGATAGCAATGTCTGTTCGCCCCTCTCCTTTGTGAAAACAGATGCAAAGTATTCATTAAGAACCCTACCGACGTCTCCCGCCTCCACACACATTACCCTCATGATCTCTAATAGGCCCTACCCTTTCTTTAGTTATCCTCTTACTCTTAATATATTGATAAAACATCTCTGGGTTTTCCTTGATTTTACTTGCCAAGAATTTTTCATGCCCTCTCTTTGCTTTCCTAATCTTTTTAATTGCACTCCTGCACTTTCTGTACTCACAGAATCACAGAATCCCCACAGTGCAGATAGAGGCCATTTCGGCCCATCGAGCCTGCACTGACACACATCCCACCCTATCCCCGTAACCCCACATATTTAATCCCCCTAACACTAAGGGTCAATTTATCATAGCCAAATCAACCTAACCCGCACAACCTAACCCTCGGTATCTGTCATACGCCTCCCTTTTTTTCTTTATCCTACCCTGTATGTCCCTAGACATCCAGGGGGCTCTAGATTTGTTAGTCCCACCTTTTTTCTTTAAGGGCACATATTTGGTCTGAACCCTCTGGATCTCCTCCTTGAATGCCTCCCACTGCTCTTGACACTGATTTACCTTCAAGTACAGGAAACTTTCGTTTATCCGGCATCGACGGGACCGGCGTGGTGCCGGTTTATCGAAAGTACCGGATAACAGAGTTATATCTACCGAGGCTATTTTTAACAAAGAGACTCCAAGCAGCACGGGAGAATCTACTCATGCTACTGCAATGTTTCGGACTTGCGACAGCGCCAGGAGGCCGAGTAGTGGCACTTTTGAAAAGTACCCCTACTGACTAAATCGGCGTTCGCGGACTCAGACTCGGACTCGGGATCGGCAACATTGCCGGTTATTTGAGAGGATTTTTCGGAGCACTCGGCGTTCGCGGAGACTCAACTGCGACTCGGCAACATTGCCGGTTATTTGAGAGGAGTTTTCGGAGGATGATTTTTGCCGGTTAAGCGAGAATTCCGGATATTTGGGTGCCGGATAAACGAAAGTTTCCTGTAGCTGTTTCCAGTCCACTATGGCTAAATTCCCCTCTGAGCTGAGCAAAATTTGCTTTTCCCCAATTTAGAATTTTTATTTCTGGTCTATCCTTGTCCTTTTCCATAACTACCTTAAATGTGAGAAGTCGCACAACACCAGGTTATAGTCCAACAGCTTTATTTGAAATCACAAGCTTTCGGAGCGCTGCTCCTTCGTCAGGTGAAGTGAAGAGATGCATATATAGTCAGAGAACACTGCCAGGTGACTACAGTTAATCTTTCTAACTGCCCTTTATCGCACCTCGGCAGAGAGATAATCACGGCAATCAAAGGTGTGGATGGTGTCCAAACAGGTCAGTCAGGAAAACATTACTTCAAAGACAATGAGGTGGGGTCACAAGGGGTCAAATGTGGCAGATGCTGGGGTCTGTATGGAAAACATTACATCAAAGACTATGATTTCAAATAAAGCGGTTGGACTATAACCTGGTGTTGTGCGACTTCTCACATTTGTCCACCCCAGTCCAACACCGGCATCTCCACATGATACCTTAAATCTAACAGAATTATGGTCACTAGCACCAAAATGCTCCCCCACCTCCTCTTGCCTTGATCATCTCTTAATGTCTCTCAATGTCTCTTAATCTCTCCTTTTGTTCTTTCGTCCCCTCCCCCTTTTCCCAGCTTTATCCTTGCTTTAAATCTATTTCATTTCCTGCTTTTTTCCAGTTCTGACGAAAGGTCTTCGACCTGAAACGTTAACTCTGTTTCTCTCTCCACGGATGCTGCCTGGCCTGCTGAGTTTTTCCCAGCGTTTTCTGTTGTTGTTTCGTCTTTATTGCTTAATCTTTGCTACCTCCCTGGATAAGGAGGCAGCAAATCTTTTGCACCATCCCATGCCCTTGCGTGCATTTTGATTTCGCGTGCAAGGTGGGTGCTGATCTGTGCGTTTTATTGTTGGGTGGCCTGGCAGATTTCCCCAGTCATCCTTTGTTTCTGCCTCATCGTCAAAAACGACCTAGCATTTAAAAATCGGTGGCATTTACACCCTTAATTGCCTCGTTTATGCCTGTGGCGTTGGACTGCCATGTTTCAGCAGCCACACCTAACCCATTTTTACAGACTTTGAGGTTGTGGGGGTGGGTGGGTGGGAGGAAGCAAGCCGGGTCTTGCAGGCAGTCAGTCTGGAGTATTCCTTCAATTCCCAGGCTTTTCCTTCGCTGGGAATCATCAGGTGACGACAGAACTGAGAGGTTAGACCGATTGGGAAAGACAGAACGGGCTGGGGTGCTTTTCTCTAGAAAAGAGAAGGCTGAGGGCTGACCTGCTAGAGGTCTTCAGAACAAAGAAGGGGGTTTCATAACATAAGTAGGAGCAGGAGTGGGCCATTCGGCCCCTCGAGCCTGCTCCGCCATTCAATAAGATCATGGCTGATCTTCGACCTCAGCTCCACTTTCCCGCCCGATCTCCATATCCCTTGATTCCCCTAGTTCCCAAAAATCTATCGATCTCAGCCTTGAATATACATAGAAACATAGAAGATAGGAGCAGGAGTAGGCCATTCGGCCCCTCGAGCCTGCTCCGCCATTCGGTGAGATCATGGCTGATCATCCAAACTCAGTACCCTGTACCTGCCTTCTCCCCATATCCCTTGATACCTTTAGCTTTAAGAAATATATCTAACTCATTCTTGAACATATTTAATGACTTGGCCTCAACTACCTTCTGCGGCAGAGAATTCCACAGGTTCACCACTCTCTGGGTGAAGAAATTCTTCCTCATTTCTGTCCTAAATGGCTTACCCCTTATCCTTAGATTATGACCCCTGGTTCTGGACTCTCCGACCATCGGGAACATTCTTCCTGCATCTAGTTTGTCCAGACCTGTCAGAATTTTATATGTTTCGATGAGATCCCCTCTCATTCTTCTATACTCCAGTGAGTATAAGCCCAATCGACCCAATCTCTCCTCATATGTCATTCCTGCCATCCCAGGTATCAGCCTTGTGAATCTTCGCTGAACTCCTTCCATGGCAAGAACATCCTTCCTCAGATAAGGCGACCAAAACTGCACACAGTACTCAAGGTGTGGTCTCACCAAGGCCCTGTACAACTGCAGCAGGACATCCCTGTTCCTGTACTCGAACCCTTTCGCTATGAAGGCCAACATACCATTTGCCTTCTTCACCGCCTGCTGCACCTGCCTGCTGCATACTCAACGACTCAGCATCCACAGCCCTCTGGGGTAGAGAATTCCAAAGATTCACCACCTTCTGAGTGAAGAAATTCCTCCTCATCTCAGTCCCAAATGGCCGACCCCCTTATCCTGAGACTGTGACCTCCTAGTTCTAGACTCTCCAGCCAGGGGGGAAACAGCCTCTCTGCATCTACCCTGTCAATCCCCCGCAGAATCTTACACGTTTCAACAAGATAGGGTAGACGTAGAGAAGATTTTGCCACTTGCGGGAAAGACATCGAAAACATAGAAGATAGGAGCAGGAGTAGGCCATTCGGCCCCTCGAGCCTGCTCCGCCATTCAATGAGATTATGGCTGATCATCCAAATTCAGTACCCTGTCCCTGCCTTTTCCCCATATCCCTTGATCCCCTTAGCCTTAAGAAATATATCTAACTCATTCTTGAATATATTTAATGAATTGGCCTCCACTGCCTTCTGTGGTAGAGAATTCCACAGGTTCACCACCCTCTGGGTGAAGAAATTCCTCCTCATCTCAGTCCTAAATGGATTACCCCTTATCCTTAGACTGTGACCCCTGGTTCTGGACTCCCCCGCCATCGGGAACAGCCTTCCTGCATCTAGTCTGTCTAGTCCTGTTAGAATTTTATAAGTTTCAATCAGATCCCCTCTCTCGAACTAGGGGCTATAAACTATGACTCTAGGATAGCTACTGTAGCTGGGGGATGTCTTTCGTGTTCTCGCCGTCCTCAGAGAGTCGTACCTCCTCGCTGGTATCAACGATTTATCGTTGGCGAAACGGCTCCCGAAGAAACAGGAGATGGATTGTGATCTGCGTGGATTGGTGCCCGAGCAGACTAGGGCAAAAACTAATTGAAGAAAATGCCTTGTGGTCAACCTGGAGGGGTTGAACCTACCCGGATGGGACTTGCCCCGGATGTGTTAGCAGAGACACACCTGCGCTAATTGCAGCTGCTGCACCGTTGCTAGATCCATGTCTGGCGGACGAGCTGAAACGTCCTCATCCACTCGGACCGGGGATGAGGGCCAGAGACAAATAACACCCTACTACCTGCCCTATTGGCAACATGTGAGGGGATGCATTTCGGGAGGACTAACAAGGCAAGGGAATACACAATGAATGGTAGGACACTAGGAAGGACAGAGGATCAGAGGGACCTTGGTGTGCATGTCCACAGATCCCTGAAGGCAGCAGGACAGGTAGATAAGGTGGTTTAAAAAGGCACGTGGGATACTTGCCTTCATTAGCTGAGGCATAGAATATAAGAGCAGGGAGGTTATGATGGAGCTGTACAAAGCGCTAGTTAGGCCACAGCTGGAATACTGTGTGCAGTTCTGGTCGCCACACTATAGGAAGGATGTGATTGCATTGGAGAGGGTGCAGAGGAGATTCACCAGGATGTTACCTGGGCTGGAGCGCTTCAGCTATGAAGAGAGACTGGACAGGCTGGGGTTGTTTTCCTTGGAGCAGAGAAGGCTGAAGGGGTACCTGATTGAGGTGTGCAAAATTATGAGGGGCATAGATAGGGTAGATAGAAAGGAACTTTTCCCCTTAGTAGAGGGGGTCAATAACCAGGGGGCATAGTTTCAAGGTAAGGGGCAGGAGGTTTAGAGGGGATTTGAGGAAAAACTTTTTCACCCAGAGGGTGGTTGGAATCTGGAACTCACTGCCTGAAAGGGTGGTAGAGGCAGGAACCCTCAACATTCAAGAAGCATTTAGATGAGCACTTGAAATGCCATAGCATGCAAGGCTACGGACCAAGTGCTGGAAAATGGGATTAGAATAGACAGGGCTTGAGGGCCGGCGCGGACACGATGGGCCGAAGGGCCTCTTTCTGTGCTGTGTGACTCTATGACTGCCCCTCCGACAGCTAGAGCCAAGGAAGCCAAAAGGTGATGACGAAACAGAGGCGGATGACGGGTGCCCCATTTATTCAACCGCGCGGGGGGGGGGCACCACCTAGCGTCCGATCCCAAACCTACTATAACAAAAACCTGTGTGCAATCAAGGGAATAGGAAACCGAGAGTGTCACAGGCGATCTCCTCATGGGCCCAGGTACTTCAGAGGAAGACACCTATTAAGAG
>JASTWF010000036.1:186327-235130 GCA_030390025.1 Squalus acanthias | reverse complement strand
ACTCAGTCACCCGTTCAGCATCGATATCTTTGAGGATTATATCTACGGGGTGACCTACATTAACAATCATATATTCAAAGTGCACAAGTTCGGGCACGACCAAGTTCAGACCCTGACATCTGGGCTCAACCATGCCACAGACGTCGTGCTGTTCCACCAGTTCAAGCAACAGGATGGTGAGTGCCTTTACCTGGTAATGGAAGTGCCTCGGGAGAGCTGCTGCCCCCTTGCCTGCTTCAGTGCCGCGCGCAGTTCCGTTTCCCCGCCCCCCCCCACCCAGTGCGGAATAAACTGGGTTCAGGATCACTGGGGACTGGCTCGAGACTGGCCCAACCTCGTCTCCCATACAGCAGACAACCCCATCGGTTGTGAGATAAGGGGGAGAAGGTGGGGGTTGAGGGATGTGGGGAGAAGGTGGGGGTTGAGGGATGTGGGGAGAAGGTGGGGGTTGAGGGATGTGGGGAGAAGGTGGGGGTTGAGGGATGTGGGGAGAAGGTGGGGGTTGAGGGATGTGGGGAGGTGAGGATTGAGGGAGGTGGAGGAGAAGGTGGGGGTTGAGGGATGTGGGGAGAAGGTGGGGGTTGAGGGATGTGGGGAGAAGGTGGGGTTGAGGGATGTGGGGAGAAGGTGGGGTTGAGGGATGTGGGGAGAAGGTGGGGTTGAGTGATGTGGGGAGAAGGTGGGGTTGAGGGATGTGGGGAGAAGGTGGGGGTTGAGGGATGTGGGGAGAAGGTGGGGGTTGAGGGATGTGGGGAGAAGGTGGGGGTTGAGGGATGTGGGGAGAAGGTGGGGTTGAGGGATGTGGGGAGAAGGTGGGGTTGAGGGATGTGGTGAGAAGGTGGGGTTGAGGGATGTGGGGAGAAGGTGGGGTTGAGGGATGTGGTGAGAAGGTGGGGTTGAGGGATGTGGGGAGAAGGTGGGGTTGAGGGATGTGGTGAGAAGGTGGGGTTGAGGGATGTGGGGAGAAGGTGGGTTTGAGGGATGTGGGGAGAAGGTGGGTTTGAGGGATGTGGGGAGAAGGTGGGTTTGAGGGATGTGGGGAGAAGGCGGGGTTGAGGGATGTGGGGAGAAGGTGAGGATTGAGGGATGTGGGGAGAAGGCGGGGTTGAGGGATGTGGGGAGAAGGCGAGGATTGAGGGATGTGGGGAGAAGGCGGGGGTTGAGGGATGTGGGGGAGAAGGTGAGGTTGAGGGATGTGGGGGAGAAGGTGAGGTTGAGGGATGTGGGGGAGAAGGTGAGGATTGAGGGATGTGGGGAGAAGGTGGGGGTTGAGGGATGTGGGGAGAAGGTGGGGGTTGAGGGATGTGGGGAGAAGGTGGGGGTTGAGGGATGTGGGGAGAAGGTGAGGATTGAGGGATGTGGGGAGAAGGCGGGGGTTGAGGGATGTGGGGAGAAGGTGGGGTTGAGGGATGTGGGGAGAAGGTGGGGTTGAGGGATTGTGGGGATAAGGTGGAGTTGAGGGATGTGGGGAGAAGGTGGGGGTTGAGGGATGTGGGGAGAAGGTGGGGGTTGAGGGATGTGGGGAGAAGGTGGGGGTTGAGGGATGTGGGGAGAAGGTGGGGGTTGAGGGATGTGGGGAGAAGGTGGGGGTTGAGGGATGTGGGGAGAAGGTGAGGATTGAGGGATGTGGGGAGAAGGTGGGGGTTGAGGGATGCGGGGAGAAGGCGGGGTTGAGGGATGCGGGGAGAAGGTGGGGGTTGAGGGATGCGGGGAGAAGGTGGGGGTTGAGGGATGCGGGGAGAAGGAGGGGTTGAGGGATGCGGGGAGAAGGAGGGGTTGAGGGATGCGGGGAGAAGGTGAGGATTGAGGGATGCGGGGAGAAGGTGGGGGTTGAGGGATGCGGGGAGAAGGTGGGGGTTGAGGGATGTGGGGAGAAGGTGGGGTTGAGGGATGTGGGGAGAAGGTGGGGTTGAGGGATGTGGGGAGAAGGTGGGGGTTGAGGGATGTGGGGAGAAGGTGAGGATTGAGGGATTTGGGGAGAAGGTGAGGATTGAGGGATGTGGGGAGAAGGTGGGGGTTGAGGGATGTGGGGAGAACATAAGAACATAAGAACATAAGAAATAGGAGCAGGAGTAGGCCAATCGGCCCCTCGAGCCTGCTCCGCCATTCAATAAGATCATGGCTGATCTGATCCTAACCGCCAATCTACTATCTATCACAGAACCATCTCCTGCATCTAACAGAATTGCACACACGAAATAGGAGCAGAATCAGGCTACACAGTCCCTGGGCCCGCTCCACTACCCACAGGGCCATGACCGATCCGAACCTAGACTCATGTCCAAATTCCTGCCCGCTCCCCGTAACCCTTAATGCCCTTTACTTCTAGGAAACTGTCTATTTCTGTTTTAAATTTAATTAATGTTGTAGCTTCTACAGCTTTTTGTGGCAGCATATTCCATGGACCTACCACCCTCTGAGTGAAGTAGTTCCTCCTCATCTCAGTTTTGAAAGAGCAGCCCCTTATTCTAAGACTATGTCCCCTAGTTCTCGTCTCACCCGTCATCGGGAACATCCTCCCCGCATCCACCCGATCCAACCCCTTCACAATCTTATATGTTTCAATAAGATCGCCTCTCATTCTTCTGAACTCCAATGAGTAGAGTCCCAATCTACCCAACCTCTCCTCATATGACCACCCCCTCATCCCCGGGATTAACCGAGTGAACCTTTTTTGCACTGCCTCGAGAGCAAGGATGTCTTTCCTTAAGTAAGGACACCAAAACTGTATGCAGTATTCCAGGTGCGGTCTCACCAATACCTTGTACAACTGAAGCAATACCTCCCTATTTTTATATTCTATCCCCCTAGCAATGAAAGCCAACATTCCATTTGCCTTCTTAATCACTTGCTGCACCTGCATACTAACCTTTTGAGTTTCGTGCACCAGGACCCCCAGATCCCTTTGCACTTCAGTACTCTCCAGTTTCTTGCCATTAAGATAATAAATTGCTCTAGGATTTTTCCTGCCAAAGTGCATCACCTCACACTTTCCAGTGTTGTATTCCATCTGCCAAATCTCTGCCCACTTACTTAGCCTGTCTATGTCCCCTTGCAGGTTTTTTATGTCCTCCTCACTCACTACTTTCCCTCCCATCTTTGTATCATCTGCAAATTTTGATATGTTACACTTGGTCCCTTCCTCCAAATCGTTAATATAGATTGTAAAGAGTTGGGGACCCAGCACTGACCCCTGTGGAACACCACTAGTTACTGATTGCCAGTCTGAGAATGAACCATTTATCCCAACTCTTTGCTTTCTGTTAGATAGCCAATCCTCTATCCATGCCAGAATATTACCCCCAATCCCGTGATTTTTTACCTTAAGCAATAATCTTTTGTGTGGCACCTTGTCAAATGCCTTTTGGAAGTCTAAATACACTACGTCCACTGGTTCCCCTTTATCCACTCTATATGTTACTTCCTCAAAGAACTCCAGCAAATTTGTCAAACATGACTTCCCCTTCGTAAAACCATGCTGACTTTGTCCTATTAAATTATGATTATCCAAATGTCCTGTTACTGTTTCCTTAATAATGGACTCCAAAATTTTACCTACCACAGATGTTAGGCTAACCGGTCTATAGTTTCCAGCCTTCTGTCTACTGCCCTTTTTAAATAAGGGTGTTACATTAGCAGTTTTCCAGTCTGCCGGGACCTTAGCGGAATCCAGGGAGTTTTGAAAAATTATTACCAATGCATCTACAATCCCTACCGCCACTTCCTTCAAGACTCTAGGATGTAAGCCATCAGGTCCAGGTGATTTATCCGCCTTGAGTCCCATTATTTTACCGAGTACCACTTCCTTAGTGATTTTGATCGTGTTTAGCTCCTCTCCCCCTATAGCCCCCTGTTTGTCCAGTGTTGGGATATTCTTAGTGTCTTCTACTGTAAAGACTGATACAAAATATTCATTCAGTGTTTTTGCCATCTCCATATTTCCCACCATTAATTTCCCGGTCTCATCCTCTAAGGGACCAACATTTACTTTAGCCACCCTTTTTCTTTTTATATAACTATAAAAACTCTTACTATCTGTTTTTATATTTTTTGCTAATTTACTTTCATAATCTATCTTCCCTTTCTTAATCAATCTTTTTGTTATTTTTTGCTGCCTTTTAAAGTTTTCCCAATCCTCCGTCCTCCCACTAGATTTCGCTACCTTATATGCCCTTGTTTTTAGTCGAATACTATCCTTAATTTCTTTACTTAGCCACGGATGACTGTCCTTTCTTTTACACCCTTTTCTTTTCAGTGGAATATATTTTTTTTGGAAGTTGTAAAATAACTCCTTGAATGTACACCACTGATCATGTGTCGTCTTACCCTTTAATCTATTTTCCCAATCCACTCTACTCAATTCCGCTCGCATACCTTCATAGTCTCCTTTATTCAAGCTTAGCACGCTTGTTTGAGATCCAACCTTCTCACCCTCTAATTGAATATGGAATTCAACCATGTTATGGTCACTCATTCCAAGGGGATCCTTTACTAGGACATTTTTAATTAATCCTGTCTCGTTACACAGGACCAGATCTAAGGTTGCTTGCCCCCTGGTCGGTTCAGTTACATACTGCTCAAGAAACCCATCCCTAATACACTCAATGAACTCATCCTCAAGGCAGCCCTGCCCCATTTGATTTGTCCAATTAATATGATAGTTAAAATCCCCCATAATTATAGATGTTCCCTTATTACATGCCTCAACTATTTCCTGATTGATACTCCGTCCAACAGAGTTGCAACTGTTCGGAGGCCTATAGACTACGCCCACTAGTGTTTTTTTCCCCTTATTATTCCTTATCTCCACCCAAACTGTTTCATTATCATGATTTTTTGACCCAATATCATTACTCTGTATTACAGTGATTCCTTCCTTTATTAACATAGCCACCCCACCTCCCCTTCCTTCCTGCCTGTCCTTCCTGATCGTTAAATAACCTGGTATGTTTAATTCCCAGGCATTGTCACCCTGCAGCCATGTTTCTGTAATGGCCACAATATCATAACCATATGTAGTTATTTGTGCCATTAACTCGTCTATTTTGTTACGAATGCTACGTGCATTCAGATAGAGAACTTTCAAATATGCTTTGTGGCACTTAGTTCCTGCTTTTTCACTTTTTACCACTTTACCTTTTACTCCACACACTCTGTCCCTTCCTGCCACGCTCTGATTTGTGATTCCCCTACTGCTACCTATGTCTATGACCCTCTCTGTTGTCATTTTTATTTTTTGCTCTCTTGAAACCTCCCCCCCACTAATTAGTTTAAAGCCCTCTCCACAGCCCTAGTTATTCGATTCGCCAGGACACTAGTCCCAGCACTGGCCAAGTGAAGTCCGTCCCAACGGAACAGCTCTCTCCTGCCCCAGTACTGGTGCCAGTGTCCCAAGAAGCAAAACCCATTTTTCCCACACCAGTCTTTGAGCCACGCATTCAACTCCCGCATTCAAGGTGAGGATTGAGGGATTTGGGGAGAAGGTGAGGATTGAGGGATGTGGGGAGAAGGTGAGGATTGAGGGATGTGGGGAGAAGGTGAGGATTGAGGGATGTGGGGAGAAGGTGAGGATTGAGGGATGTGGGGAGAAGGTGAGGATTGAGGGATGTGGGGAGAAGGTGAGGATTGAGGGATGTGGGGAGAAGGTGAGGATTGTGGGGTGAAGGTGAGGATTGAGGGATGTGGGGTGAAGGTGAGGATTGAGGGATGTGGGGAGAAGGTGAGGATTGAGGGATGTGGGGCGAAGGTGAGGATTGAGGGATGTGGGGTGAAGGTGAGGATTGAGGGATGTGGGGGAGAAGGTGAGGATTGAGGGATGTGGGGAGAAGGTGGGGGTTGAGGGATGTGGGGAGAAGGTGGGGTTGAGGGATGTGGGGAGAAGGTGGGGTTGAGGGATGTGGGGAGAAGGTGGGGTTGAGGGATGTGGGGAGAAGGTGGGGTTGAGGGATGTGGGGAGAAGGTGGTGTTGAGGGATGTGGGGAGAAGGTGGGGGTTAAGGGATGTGGGGGAGAAGGTGGGGTTGAGGGATGCGGGGAGAAGGTGAGGATTGAGGGATGCGGGGAGAAGGTGAGGATTGAGGGATGTGGGGAGAAGGTGGGGTTGAGGGATGTGGTGAGAAGGTGGGGTTGAGGGATGTGGGGAGAAGGTGGGGTTGAGGGATGTGGGGAGAAGGTGGGGGTTGAGGGATGTGGGGGAGAAGGTGGGGTTGAGGGATGTGGGGAGAAGGTGAGGATTGAGGGAGATGGGGAGAAGGTGGGGGTTGAGGGATGTGGGGAGTAGGTGAGGTGAAGGTGGGGATTGAGGGATGTGGGGAGAAGGTGAGGATTGAGGGATGTGGGGAGAAGGTGAGGATTGAGGGATGTGGGGAGAAGGTGAGGATTGAGGGATGTGGGGAGAAGGTGAGGATTGTGGGGTGAAGGTGAGGATTGAGGGATGTGGGGTGAAGGTGAGGATTGAGGGATGTGGGGTGAAGATGAGGATTGAGGGATGTGGGGAGAAGGTGAGGATTGAGGGATGTGGGGTGAAGGTGAGGATTGAGGGATGTGGGGTGAAGGTGAGGATTGAGGGATGTGGGGAGAAGGTGAGGATTGAGGGGTGAAGGTGAGGATTGAGGGATGTGGGGAGAAGGTGAGGATTGAGGGATGTGGGGAGAAGGAGAGGATTGAGGGATGTGGGGAGAAGGTGAGGATTGAGGGATGTGGGGAGAAGGTGAGGATTGAGGGATGTGGGGAGAAGGTGTGGATTGAGGGATGTGGGGTGAAGGTGAGGATTGAGGGATGTGGGGTGAAGGTGAGGATTGAGGGGTGAAGGTGAGGATTGAGGATGTGGGGTGAAGGTGAGGATTGAGGGATGTGGGGTGAAGGTGAGGATTGAGGGATGTGGGGAAAAGGTGGGGGTTGAGGGATGTGGGGGAGAAGGTGGGGGTTGAGGGATGTGGGGGAGAAGGTGAGGATTGAGGGAGGTGGGGGAGAAGGTGAGGATTGAGGGATGTGGGGGAGAAGGTGGGGATTGAGGGATGTGGGGGAGAAGGTGAGGATTGAGGGATGTGGGGGAGAAGGTGAGGATTGAGGGATGTGGGGGAGAAGGTGAGGATTGAGGGATGTGGGGGAGAAGGTGAGGATTGAGGGATGTGGGGAGAAGGTGAGGATTGAGGGATGTGGGGAGAAGGTGAGGATTGAGGGATGGGGAGAAGGTGAGGATTGAGGGATGTGGGGGAGAAGGTGAGGATTGAGGGATGTGGGGAGAAGGTGAGGATTGAGGGATGGGGAGAAGGTGAGGATTGAGGGATGGGGAGAAGGTGAGGATTGAGGGATGGGGAGAAGGTGAGGATTGAGGGATGTGGGGGAGAAGGTGAGGATTGAGGGATGTGGGGAGAAGGTGAGGATTGAGGGATGTGAGGAGAAGGTGGGGTTGAGGGATGTCGGGAGAAGGTGAGGATTGAGGGATGTGAGGAGAAGGTGAGGATTGAGGGATGTGGGGAGAAGGTGAGGATTGAGGGATGGGGAGAAGGTGAGGATTGAGGGATGGGGAGAAGGTGAGGATTGAGGGATGTGGGAGAAGGTGAGGATTGAGGGATGTGGGGAGAAGGTGAGGATTGAGGGATGTGGGGTGAAGGTGAGGATTGAGGGATGTGGGGAGAAGATGAGGATTGAGGGATGTGGGGAGAAGGTGAGGATTGAGGGATGGGGAGAAGGTGAGGATTGAGGGATGGGGGAGAAGGTGAGGATTGAGGGATGGGGAGAAGGTGTGGATTGAGGGATGTGAGGAGAAGGTGAGGATTGAGGGATGTGGGGAGAAGGTGAGGATTGAGGGATGTGAGGAGAAGGTGGGGTTGAGGGATGTCGGGAGAAGGTGAGGATTGAGGGATGTGAGGAGAAGGTGAGGATTGAGGGATGTGGGGAGAAGGTGAGGATTGAGGGATGGGGAGAAGGTGAGGATTGAGGGATGGGGAGAAGGTGAGGATTGAGGGATGTGGGAGAAGGTGAGGATTGAGGGATGTGGGGAGAAGGTGAGGATTGAGGGATGTGGGGTGAAGGTGAGGATTGAGGGATGTGGGGAGAAGATGAGGATTGAGGGATGTGGGGAGAAGGTGAGGATTGAGGGATGGGGAGAAGGTGAGGATTGAGGGATGGGGAGAAGGTGAGGATTGAGGGATGGGGAGAAGGTGTGGATTGAGGGATGTGGGGGAGAAGGTGAGGATTGAGGGATGTGGGGGAGAAGGTGAGGATTGAGGGATGTGGGGGAGAAGGTGAGGATTGAGGGATGTGGGGGAGAAGGTGAGGATTGAGGGATGTGGGGCGAAGGTGAGGATTGAGGGATGGGGAGAAGGTGTGGATTGAGGGATGTGGGGCGAAGGTGAGGAATGAGGGGAGAAGGTGAGGATTGAGGGATGGGGAGAAGGTGAGGATTGAGGGATGGGGAGAGGGTGTGGATTGAGGGATGGGGAGAGGGTGTGGATTGAGGGATGTGGGGGAGAAGGTGGGGGATTGAGGGATGTGGGGGAGAAGGTGAGGATTGAGGGATGTGGGGAGAAGGTGAGGATTGAGGGATGTGGGGCGAAGGTGAGGATTGAGGGATGGGGAGAGGGTGTGGATTGAGGGATGTGGGGGAGAAGGTGAGGATTGAGGGATGTGGGGGAGACGGTGAGGATTGAGGGATGTGGGGAGAAGGTGAGGGATGTGGGGAGAAGGTGGAGTTGAGGGATGTGGGGGTTGAGGGATGTGGGGAGAAGGTGGGGGTTGAGGGATTGTGGGGATAAGGTGGGGTTGAGGGAGGTGGGGAGAAGGTGGGGTTGAGGGAGGTGGGGAGATGGTGGGGTTGAGAAATGTGGGGGAGATGGTGAGGATTGAGGGATGTGGGGAGAAGGTGAGGATTGAGGGATGTCGGGAGAAGGTGAGGATTGAGGGATGGGGAGAAGGTGAGGATTGAGGGATGTGGGGAGAAGGTGAGGATTGAGGGATGTGGGGGAGAAGGTGAGGATTGAGGGATGTGGGGAGAAGGTGAGGATTGTGGGGTGAAGGTGAGGATTGAGGGATGTGGGGTGAAGGTGAGAATTGAGGGATGGGGAGAAGGTGAGGATTGAGGGATGGGGGAGAAGGTGAGGATTGAGGGATGGGGGAGAAGGTGAGGATTGAGGGATGTGGGGGAGAAGGTGAGGATTGAGGGATGTGGGGAGAAGGTGAGGATTGAGGGATGGGGAGAAGGTGAGGATTGAGGGATGGGGGAGAAGGTGAGGATTGAGGGATGGGGAGCAGGTGTGGATTGAGGGATGTGGGGGAGACGGTGAGGATTGAGGGATGTGGGGGAGAAGGTGGGGGGGTTCACACGACTGAATATTTTTTGGTGTTTTGTTGCAGTGACCAACCCGTGCGACAGGAAGAAGTGCGAATGGCTTTGCCTTCTGAATCCCAACGGCGCCACCTGTACCTGTCCAAACGGCAGGACGATGGTTAACGGGACCTGCATCGAGACCACTTCACCAACCACCTCACCAGACAGTACGTTGGCCCCTTCGCCTTTGTAGGCTGGGCTTGGCGGGGGCGGGGGATATGCTGATGGGGTGAGATGAAGTAGGGGTGGGAGGAGGCTCGTGTGGAGCATAAACACCGGCACGGACCAGTTGGGCCGAATGGCCTGTTCCTGTGCGGTACAACTCTACTTAGTACCTGTTGCCCCTGGCTTCCCCCTCGCCTCGTGACTGGCTCGTGGAATCAAACAGCGCATGTTTACTCTTATCAAAACCCTTCATGATTTTAAACTTCCCCCAATGGGATTGTCCTATGAGGAGAGATGGAGTAGAATGGGCTGATACCTGGGATGGCAGGAATGACGTATGAAGAGAGATTGGGTCGATTGGGCTTGTATTCGCTAGAGTTTAGAAGAATGAGAGGGGATCTCATTGAAACTTATAAAATTCTAACAGGACTAGACAGACTAGATGCAGGAAGGATGTTCCCGATGGCAGGGGAGTCCAGAACCAGGGGTCACAGTCTAAGGATAAGGGGTAAGCCATTTAGGACTGAGATGAGGAGGAATTTCTTCACCCAGAGAGTGGTGAACCTGTGGAAATCTCTACCACAGAAGGCAGTTGAGGCCAATTCATTAAATATATTCAAGAAGGAGTTAGATATATTTCTTAAGGCTAAAGGGATATGGGGAGAAAGCAGGGACAGGGTACTGAATTTGGATGGTCAGCCATGATCGCATTAAATGGCGGAGCAGGCTCGAGGGGCCGAATGGCCTACTCCTGCTCCTATCTTCTATGTTTCTATACTCTCTGGAGTTTAGAAGAATGGGAGGTGATCTCATTGAAACGTATAAGATTCTGAGAGGGGATTGACAGAGTTAGATGCTGAGAGGCTGTTTTCCCCCTGGCTAGAACCAGGGGGTCACAGTCTCGGGATAAGGGGTCGGCCATTTAGGACCGAGATGAGGAGGAATTTCTTCACTCAGAGGGTGGTGAATCTTTGGAATTCTCTACCCCAGAGGGCTGTGGGTGCTCACAGTCGTTGAGTATATTCAAGGCCGAGATCGGTAGATTTTTGGACTCTCGGGGAATCAAGGGATCAGGCAGGAAAGTGGAGCTGAGGTCGAAGATTAGCCACGATCTCATTGAATGGCGGAGCAGGCTCGAGGGGCCTAGTGGCCTGTCCTTGCTCCTATTCCTTGTGTTCTTCCGACTCGGTGAGTTGGGAGCGTGTTCCCATTCCCCAGCACGAACATTCTCACTATTGACAATTTTTTATATATATAAAAAAAAAAATACTCTTCATAGATACATAGAAACATAGAAGATAGGAGCAGGAGTAGGCCATTCGGCCCCTCGAGCCTGCTCCGCCATTTAATGAGATCATGGCTGATCATCCAAACTCAGTACCCTGTCCCTGCCTTCTCTCCATATCCCTTGATCCCTTTAGCCTTAAGAAATATATGTAACTCATTCTTGAATATATTTAATGACTTGGCCTCAACTACCTTCTGTGGTAGAGAATTCCACAGGTTCACCACTCTCTGGGTGAAGAAGTTCTCTCCTCATTTCTGTCCTAAATGGCTTACCCCTTATCCTTAGACTGTGACCCCTGGTTCTGGACTCTCCGACCATCGGGAACATTCTTCCTGCATCTAGTTTGTCCAGACCTGTCAGAATTTTACATGTTTCGATGAGATCCCCTCTCATTCTTCTATACTCCAGCGAGTATAAGCCCAATCGACCCAATCTCTCCTCGTATGTCATTCCTGCCATCCCAGGTATCAGCCTTGTGAATCTTCGCTGAACTCCTTCCATGGCAAGAACATCCTTCCTCAGATAAGGCGACCAAAACTGCACACAATACTCAAGGTGTGGTCTCACCAAGGCCCTGTACAACAATATCATTGATTCCTGCCTTCATCTGACAGATGAGCTGGAGTCGATGTGTGCCTTTCGCTGCCCGATGGGGGGCATAGATTTAAAGTAATTGGTAGGGGGTTTAGAGGGGAGTTGAGGAGAATTTATTTCACCCAGAGGGTGGTGGGGGTCTGGAACTCACTGCCTGAAGGGGTGGTAGAGGCAGAGACCCTCATCACATTTAAAAAGTACTTGGATATGCACTTGAAGTGTTGTAACCTACAGGGCTACGGACCGAGAGCTGGAGAGTGGGACTAGGCTGGGATAGCTCTTTGTCGGCCGGCACGGACACAATGGGCCGAATGGCCTCCTTCTGTGTTGTAAATTTCTATGATTCTAATTGCTTTCAGGTTGTGTGCGATTCAGCGCAAACCGGATTGGAATCAACAAGCACAAGTCGCATTTATAGAGCGCCTTTAACATAGTAAAACCTCCCAAGGCGCTTCACAGGAGCGATTATCAAACACAATTTGACACCCAGCCCACATGAGATATTAGGGCAGGTGACCAAATGCTTGGTCGAAGAGTTAGGTTTTAAGGAGCGTCTTAAAGGAGGGGAGAGAGAGGCGGAGAGGTTTAGGGAGGGAATTCCAGAGCTTAGGGCCCAGGCGGATGAAGGCACGGCCGCTAATGGTGGAGCGATGGAAACGGGGGGTGCGCAAGAGGCCAGAATTGGAGGAGCGCAGAGATCTCAGAGGGTTGTAGGGGGCTGGAGGAGGTTACAGAGATAGGGAGGGTTGTAGGGGGCTGGAGGAGGTTACAGAGATAGGGAGGGTTGTAGGGGGCTGGAGGAGGTTACAGAGATAGGGAGGGTTGTAGGGACTGGAGGAGGTTACAGAGATCTCGGAGGGTTGTAGGGGCTGGAGGAGGTTACAGAGATAGGGAGGGTTGTCGGGGGCTAGAGGAGGTTACAGAGATAGGGAGGGTTGTAGGGGGCTGGAGGAGGTTACAGAGATAGGGAGGGTTGTAGGGACTGGAGGAGGTTACAGAGATCTCGGAGGGTTGTAGGGGCTGGAGGAGGTTACAGAGATAGGGAGGGTTGTAGGGGCTGGAGGAGGTTACAGAGATAGGGAGGGTTGTAGGGGCTGGTGGAGGTTACAGAGATAGGGAGGGGTGTCGGGGGCTGGAGGAGGTTACAGAGATCTCGGAGGGTTGTAGGGGGCTGGAGGAGGTTACAGAGTTAGGGAGGGTTGTAGGGGGCTGGAGGAGGTTACAGAGATAGGGAGGGTTGTCGGGGGCTAGAGGAGGTTACAGAGATAGGGAGGGTTGTAGGGGCTGGAGGAGGTTACAGAGATCTCGGAGGGTTGTAGGAACTGGAGGAGGTTACAGAGATCTCGGAGGGTTGTAGGGACTGGAGGAGGTTACAGAGATCTCGGAGGGTTGTAGGGGCTGGAGGAGGTTACAGAGATCTCGGAGGGTTGTAGGGACTGGAGGAGGTTACAGAGATAGGGAGGGGTGTAGGGGGCTGGAGGAGGTTACAGAGATCTCGGAGGGTTGTAGGGGGCTGGAGGAGGTTACAGAGTTAGGGAGGGTTGTAGGGGGCTGGAGGAGGTTACAGAGATAGGGAGGGTTGTAGGGGGCTGGAGGAGGTTACAGAGTTAGGGAGGGTTGTAGGGGGCTGGAGGAGGTTACAGAGATAGGGAGGGTTGTCGGGGGCTAGAGGAGGTTACAGAGATAGGGAGGGTTGTAGGGGCTGGAGGAGGTTACAGAGATAGGGAGGGTTGTAGGGGGCTGGAGGAGGTTACAGAGATAGGGAGGGTTGTAGGGGGCTGGAGGAGGTTACAGAGATAGGGAGGGTTGTAGGGGCTGGAGGAGGTTACAGAGATAGGGAGGGTTGTAGGGGACTGGAGGAGGTTACAGAGATAGGGAGGGTTGTAGGGGGCTGGAGGAGGTTACAGAGATCTCGGAGGGTTGTAGGGGCTGGAGGAGGTTACAGAGTTAGGGAGGGTTGTAGGGGGTTGGAGCAGGTTACAGAGATAGGGAGGGTTGTAGGGGGCTGGAGGAGGTTACAGAGATAGGGAGTGTTGTAGGGGCTGGAGGAGGTTACAGAGATAGGGAGGGTTGTAGGGGTTGGAGGAGGTTACAGAGATAGGGAGGGTTGTAGGGGCTGGAGGAGGTTACAGAGATAGGGAGGGTTGTAGGGGCTGGAGGAGGTTACAGAGATAGGGAGGGTTGTAGGGGCTGGAGGAGGTTACAGAGATAGGGAGTGTTGTAGGAGCTGGAGGAGGTTACAGAGATAGGGAGGGTTGTAGGGGGCTGGAGGAGGTTACAGAGATAGGGAGGGTTGTAGGGGCTGGAGGAGGTTACAGAGATAGGGAGGGTTGTAGGGGGCTGGAGCAGGTTACAGAGATAGGGAGGGTTGTAGGGACTGGAGGAGGTTACAGAGATAGGGAGGGTTGTAGGGACTGGAGGAGGTTACAGAGATAGGGAGGGTTGTAGGGGCTGGAGGAGGTTACAGAGATAGGGAGGGTTGTAGGGGCTGGAGCAGGTTACAGAGATAGGGAGGGTTGTAGGGACTGGAGGAGGTTACAGAGATAGGGAGGGTTGTAGGGACTGGAGGAGGTTACAGAGATAGGGAGGGTTGTAGGGGGGCTGGAGGAGGTTACAGAGATAGGGAGGGTTGTAGGGGCTGGAGGAGGTTACAGAGATAGGGAGGGTTGTAGGGGGCTGGAGGAGGTTACAGAGATAGGGAGGGTTGTAGGGGGGCTGGAGGAGGTTACAGAGATAGGGTTGTAGGGGCTGGAGGAGGTTACCAGACTGTTCCGAACTGACCTATTTTTTTCCCCCCATCTTGCAGCGCCTACTGTCAGTACGTGTACGTTGCAGTGCCTGAACGGAGGCAGTTGCTTCCTGAACGAGCGGAGCCAGGCAAAGTGCAAGTGTCAGCCACGCTATACGGGAGAGAAGTGTGAAACAGACCAGTGCAGGGACTACTGCCAGAACGGAGGGACCTGCACAGCTTCTCCATCAGGTCTGCTCTTCTACTTATCATAGAATCATACTTGTCTTACTCACGCTCACACTCTCTCGCGCACACACACACTCTTCCCACTCTCGCACTCATCGCACTCTCTTGCAAACTCGCGTGCGCACGTGCACACTCTCACGCACACACACACACTCTTCACGCACTCTCTCGTGCGCACACTCGCGCACGCACGCACGCACACTCTCCGCACTCTCGCGCACACACTCGCACTCTCTCACGCACACACTCTCATACTCTCGCGCTCACTCGTCCTCGCACACGCACGGACACTCTCCCGCGCATGCTCTCACACGCTCTTCATACTCTCGCGCGCACACGCGCACTCTCACTGTCTCTTGCGCTCACTCTCGCGCGCGCACACTCACTCACACACACACACACTATCAGCAGAGTTCATGTTGGTTTGGTAACACATGTTGAAACTGTTACCCAACAATTGACACCTTCAGAAGAGATGGTGGGGTGGGGGGGGAGGGACAATTGAGTGGAGGAGGTGGGGGAACTGAATTTGCAGCTCAGTGCGGTTAACGCAGCCTCAGTTTGAAAGGCCTGGGTTGATTGCTAGCCATAGTTACCGGCTCGGTGTTTCCTCTGTTAGGAATGCCAACTTGTCGATGTCCGAACGGATTCACGGGGCCCAACTGCCGGAAGAAAGTATGCGATGGTTACTGCAAAAACAGCGCTCCGTGCACCGTGAACTCTGGCAATCAGCCGAACTGCCGCTGCCCTGCCGGCATTGATGGCGAGAGGTGTCAATACCGTACGTAAAACCACTTATCAATCTGTGTGTGTGTGTGTCTCTCTCTGTCTGCGTGCTTGTGTCTCTGTGTCTCTCTGTCTGTGTCTGTCTCTCTGTCTGTGTCTGTCTCTCTGTCTGTGTCTGTCTCTCTGTCTGTGTCTGTCTCTCTGTCTGTGTCTGTCTCTCTGTCTGTGTCTGTCTCTCTGTCTGTGTCTGTCTCTCTGTCTGTGTCTGTCTCTCTGTCTGTGTCTGTCTCTCTGTCTGTGTCTGTCTCTCTGTCTGTGTCTGTCTCTCTGTCTGTGTCTGTCTCTCTGTCTGTCTCTGTGTCTCTGTCTGTCTCTGTCTCTCTGTCTGTCTCTGTCTGTCTCTGTCTATCTGTCTCTGTCTATCTGTCTCTGTCTGTCTCTGTCTGTCTCTGTCTGTGTCTCTGTCTGTGTCTCTGTCTGTGTCTCTGTCTGTGTCTCTGTCTGTGTCTCTGTCTGTGTCTCTCTCTGTGTCTCTCTCTGTGTCTCTCTCTGTGTCTCTCTCTGTGTCTCTCTCTGTGTCTCTCTCTGTGTCTCTCTCTGTCTCTCTCTGTCTCTCTCTGTCTCTCTCTCTGTCTGTGTGTCTGTCTCTGTCTGTCTCTGTCTGTGTGTCTGTCTCTGTCTGTGTGTCTGTATCTGTGTATCTCTCTCTGGCTGCGTGCGTGGCTGTCGTTGTCACTGTGCGTGCGCGCGCGCGTCGTCTTTCAGATGAGACATTAAACCGAGGTCCTGTCTGCCCCCCCGGGTGGATGTAAATGGCAGCCACGATGGGAAGAGGAGATGGGGCGTTTTCCCTGCCTCGATTCCTACATTACAACAGCGACTACGCTTCAGAAAAATACTTCATTGGCTGTGAAGCGCTTTGGGACGTCCTGAGGTGGTCAAAGACACCGGGGTAAATTTAAGTCAATGGAGTGTCGGCCGAGGTTTTGTGCCCAGGTTTCTGGAGTGGGGACTCGAACCACAACCTTCTGACTCCAAGGCGAGAGAGAGAGAGAGAGAGTGCTGCCCACTCAGCCACGGCAGACAGAGAATGCCACGGCTCGGCTATCTAGTAATCAGATTTGCTCGGAGCAAGCTGTGAAAAAAACTGATGCCGAATTTTAATGGCTTTACGAAGCGTTATAGAGGAAGATGTTGCAGACTGGGCTGATAAGCATGCTGCAATCCCTTGTGGGGAGTCGTAATGACTGAGTAATCACAGAGTTAACGAAACATTTCAACGCTATAATTCATCCCGCAGGAGGTTTGACATTTCCATCTTGCGATGTGTGTGTGCAGTAGCGAGCGGTAAAACCCGTGCCCCCAAAGTGTGTCCGCTAATGAACTTAACGCTGACACGAAACGTGATATTAAAACCTCTCGCGAAAGGAATCTTCCTTCCTTCAGGCACCTGCGAGATGAGAGGACTGCAGATAGGGAAATTGAAAGAGAGTCTCGCATTTCCCCAGTGCCTTTCGGGACCTCCCAAAGCGCTTCACAGCCAATGAAGTACTTTTTCCAGTGTCGTCACTGTTGTAATGTAGGAAACGCAGCAGCGCTCCCTCAGTACTGCCCCTCCGACAGTGCGGCGCTCCCTCAGTACCGCCCCTCCGACAGTGCGGCGCTCCCTCAGTACTGCCCCTCCGACAGTGCGGCGCTCCCTCAGTACTGCCCCTCCGACAGTGCGGCGCTCCCTCAGTACCGCCCCTCCGACAGTGCGGCGCTCCCTCAGTACTGCCCCTCCGACAGTGCGGCGCTCCCTCAGTACTGCCCCTCCGACAGTGCGGCGCTCCCTCAGTACTGCCCCTCCGACAGTGCGGCGCTCCCTCAGTACTGCCCCTCCGACAGTGCGGCGCTCCCTCAGTACTGCCCCTCCGACAGTGCGGCGCTCCCTCAGTACCGCCCCTCTGACAGTGCGGCGCTCCCTCAGTACCGCCCCTCCGACAGTGCGGCGCTCCCTCAGTACCGCCCCTCCGACAGTGCGGCGCTCCCTCAGTACTGCCCCCTCCTCCTGCGCCGTGTGATTCTACGATAACCCCGGCTGCGTCATTTTGTCGGTTGCTGCTTGCGCCGTTTTGTCTCTTGTCTGATTCCCTCCGCCGATTCCTCCCTCTGCCGGTTCCAGGTCGGTGCGACGATTACTGCCTGAACGCCGGAAAGTGCCGATTGACCGAGGACAACGTCAAGGAGTGCGTGTGCACGGCAAAGTACGAGGGAAGCCGGTGTGAGACGGACAAGTGCGATCGCTGCAAAGGCGGCCCTTGCAGCGTCAAGAGCAGCGGCAGTGTGGTGTGCAAGTAAGTCTAGCATTCACCCTAATGGCCGCTTCATATATATATTTCTCCCCGATATCGGCAAGGCTGCCTTCATTGCCCCCCCTCCACAGTTCCCCCGAGAAGGTGTGATGGACCTTCTCGTACAGCTGAATGCCATCTCGAAAGGTGCATCGAATTTTACACCGCAGCTTTTCGGCCCAACGTGTCCGTGCCGGTGTTTATGCTCCACACGAACCTCCTCCCACACCTACTGCATCTCATCCTATCACCATATCCTTCTATTCCTTTCTACCCTCGTGTGCTTATCCAGCTTCCCCCTTAAATGCATCTGTGCTATTCGCCTCAACCACTCCCTGTGGTAGCGAGTTCCACATTCTCACCACTCTCTGGGGTAAAGAAGTTTCTCCTGAATTCCCTATTGGATTTATTAGTGACTGTCTTATATCGATGGCCCCTAGTTCTGGTCTCCCCACAAGTGGAAACATCTTCTCTACGTCTACCCTATCGAACCCCCCTTCATAATTTTAAAGACCTCTATCAGGTCACCCCTCAGCCTGGAGTGCAAGTCAGCAGAGAGTGCTGTGAGTTTGGGTAAGTGGGAGTAGTTCTTTAATTGTTAGTTCTCTTTAAATCATTCTTGATAAGAGTACTCAAGCAGTTTCAGTGAAGGGGAGAAGTTAACTATTTGGGATTCTGTTGGTTTAAGAAGAGTAAAACAAGGTTACACTGCAGTAGCAGTAAATTGGCACAGCAGGCAGTGGAAACCAGTTTTCTAATCAATCAGCAGGGGTCAAAGTCAGAGGGCGGGGCCAATTCATTGGTACCCGTATATAGGTGGAGCTGTTGCTAAACCCGAGACACTACACTAGTAGTGTCTCCCACCTCCTCTAACCTTTAGGGGAAGAGGGAATTTAAAAGGTAGGTTCGATTTATATTTTGTTTTCAGGGACTTAACTTAATAAAGTAATATAAGGGTTAAGTCATGGCAGGAAATCTCGGAACCGTGTTGTGCTCCTCCTGTGCTATGTGGGAAATCAGGGACACTTCCAGTGTCCCTGACAACTATGTGTGCAGGAAGTGCGTCCAGCTGCAGCTCCTGACGGACCGCATGGCGGCACTGGAGCTGCGGATGGACTCACTCTGGAGCATCCACGATGCCGAGAACTTTGTGGATTACTCATTTAGTGAGTTGAACACACCGCGGGTAAAGGCTAGGTCAGACAGTAAATGGGTGACCAAGAGGCAGGGCAATATCAGGAAGGTAGTGCAGGAGTCCCCTGCGGTCGTCTCCCTCCAAAACAGATATACCGTTTTGGATACTGTTGGGGGAAATGACCTACCAGGGGAAGGCACCAGCAGCCAGGTTCATGGCACCATGGCTGGCTCTGCTGCACAGCAGGGCGGGAAAAAGAGTGGTAGAGCTATAGTGATATGGGACTCAATTGTAAGGGGAATAGACAGGAGTTTCTGTGGCCGCAACCGAGATTCCAGGATGGTATGTTGCCTCCCTGGTGCAAGGGTCAAGGATGTCTCGGAGCGGCTGCAGAACATTCTGGAAAGGGAGGGTGAAGAGCCAGCTGTCGTGGTGCATGTAGGTACCAACGATATAGGTAAAAAGCAGGAAGAGGTCCTACAAGCAGAATTTAGGGAGCTAGGAGCTAAATTGAAAAGTAGGACCTCAAAGGTAGTAATCTCTGGGTTGCTACCAGTGCCACGTGCTAATCAGAGTAGCATGAACAGGATAGCGAGATTAAATACGTGGCTTGAGCAGTGGTGCAGGAGGGAGAGATTCAAATACCTGAGGCATTGGAACCAGTTCTGGGGGAAGTGGGACCTGTACAAAAGGGACGGTCTGCACTTGGGCAGGACTGGAACCGATGTCCTCAGGGTAATATTTGCTAAGGCAGTTCGGGAGGATTTAAACTAATATGGCAGGGGAATGTAATATGCAGTCAGAAACAAATGTTAGAAGGGTGAGAAACAATAAGGGAAATCCGAGTAAACAAAGGCAAGAAACACAAAGGGCCATACTAAATCATAAGTCTAAAAGGACAAAGGGTGTTAATAAAACAAGCCTAAAGGCTCTGTGTCTTAATGCAAGGAGTATCCGTAATAAGGTGGATGAATTGACTGTGCAAATTGATGTTAATGGATATGATGTGATTGGGATTACAGAGACGTGGCTCCAGAACAATCAAGGCTGGGAACTGAATATCCTGGGGTACTCAACATTCAGGAAGGATAGAATAAAAGGAAAAGGGGGTTAAAAAGGAGATTAATGCAATAGCTAGGAAGGACATTAGCTTGGAGGATGTGGAATCAATATGGGTTGAGCTGCAGAACACCAAAGGGCAGAAAACGTTAGTGGGGGTTGTGTACAGACCTCCAAACAGTAGTCGTGAGGTGGGGGAGGGTATGAAACAGGAAATCAGAGGTGCATGCAAAAAAGGCGCAGCAGTTATCATGGGTGACTTTAATATGCATATAGATTGGGCTACTCAAACTGGAAGCAATACGGTGGAGGAGGATTTCCTGGAGTGTTTAAGGGATGGTTTCCTAAACCAATATGTTGAGGATCCAACTAGAGGGGAGGCCATCCTGGACTGGGTGTTGTGTAATGAGGAAGGACTAATCAGCAATCTTGTGGTGCGAGGCCCCTTGGGGAAGAGTGACCATAGTATGGTGGAGTTCTACATTAGGATGGAGAAGGAAACAGTTAATTCAGAGACCATGGTCCAGAACTTAAATAAGGGCAACTTTGAGGGTATGAGGCGTGAATTGGTGAGGTTAGATTGGCAAGCGATATTTAAGGGGTTATCAGTGGAAGGGCAATGGCAGACATTTAGAGATCGCATGGATGAACTACAGCAATTGTACATCCCTGTCTGGCGTAAAAATAAAAAAGGGAAGGTGGCTCAACCATGGCTAACAAGGGAAATCAGGGATAGTATTAAAAGCAAGGAAGTGGTATACAAATTGGCCAGAAGTAGCAGCAAACCCGGGGACTGGGAGAACTTTAAAACTCAGCAGAGGAGGACGAAGGGTTTGATTAGGGCAGGGAAAATAAAATATGAAAGGAAGCTTGCGGAGAACATTAAAACGGACTGCAAAAGCTTCTATAAATATGTAAAAAGAAAGAGGTTAGTAAAAACAAACGTAGGTCCCCTGCAGTCAGAAACAGGGGAAGTCATAATGGGGAACAAAGAAATGGCAGATCAATTGAACAAGTACTTTGGTTCGGTGTTTACTGTGGAGGACACAAACAACCTTCCGGAAATAAAAGAGATCAAAGGATCTGGTAAGAGGGAGGAGCTGAGGGAAATCCTTATCAGTCGGGAAAAGGTGTTGGGGAAATTGATGGGACTGAAGGCTGATAAATCCCCAGGGCCTGATGGTCTGCATCCCAGAGTACTTAAGGAGGTGGCCTTAGAAATAGTGGATGCATTGACGATCATTTTCCAACATTCCTTAGACTCTGGATCAGTTCCGAAGGAGTGGAGGGTGGCCAATGTAACCCCTCTTTTAAAAAAAAAGGAGGGAGGGAGAAAGCAGGGAATTATAGACCGGTCAGCCTGACATCGGTGGTGGGTAAAATGATGGAATCAATTATTAAAGATGTCATAACAGACCATTTGGAAAGTGGCGACATGATAGGTCCAAGTCAGCTTGGATTTGTGATAGGGAAATCATGCTTGACAAATCTTCTGGAATTTTTTGAGGATGTTTCCAATAGGGTGGACGGGGGGGAACCAGTAGATGTGGTGTATTTGGACTTTCAGAAGGCCTTCGACAAGGTCCCACACAAGAGATTGGTGTGCAAAGTTAAAGCACATGGGATTGGGGGTAATGTGTTGACGTGGATTGAGAACTGGTTGGCACACAGGAAACAAAGAGTAGGAGTAAATGGGTACTTTTCAGAATGGCAGGCAGTGACCAGCAGGGGTACCGCAGGGTTCGGTGCTGGGGCCCCAGCTGTTTACATTATGATTTGGACGAAGGGATTAATTGTAATATCTCCAAATTTGCGGATGACACTAAATTGGGAGGCAGTGTGAACAATGAGGAGGATGCTAGGAGGCTACAGAGTGACTTGGACAGGTTGGGTGAATGGGCAAATGTATGGCAGATGAAGTACAATGTGGATAAATGTGAGGTTATCCACTTTGGTGGTAAAAATAGGGAGGCAGACTATTACCTGAATGGTGGCAGATTAGGGAAAGGGGAGGTGCAACGAGACCTGGGCGTCATGGTACATCAGTCACTGAAGGTGGGAAGGCAAGTGCAGCAGGCAGTCAAGAAAGCAAATGGCATGATGGCCTTCATAGCAAGGGGATTTGAGTACAGGAGTAGGGAGGTGATGCTACAGTTGTACAGGGCCTTGGTGAGGCCACACCTGGAGTATTGTGTGCAGTTTTGGTCTCCTAACTTGAGGAAGGACATTCTTGCTATTGAGGGAGTGCAACGAAGGTTTACTAGATTGATTCCTGGGATGTCCAGACTGACATATCAAGAAAGACTGGATCAACTGAACTTGTATCCTCTGGAGTTCAGAAGAATGAGGGGGGATCTTATAGAGACGTTTAAAATCCTGACTGGTTTAGACAAATTAGATGCGGGCAGAATGTTTCCAGTGTTAGGGAAAACTAAAACCAGGGGTCACAGTCTAAGGATTAAGGGGAAGCCATTTAAGACTGAGATGAGGAGGAACTTCTTCACCCAGAGAGTGGTGAATCTGTGGAATTCTCTACCACAGAAGGTTGTTGAGGCCAGTTCGCTAAATATATTCAAAAGGGAGTTAGATATAATACTCACAACTAGGGGGATCAAGGGGTATGGCGAGAAAGCAGGAATGGGGTACTGAGGTAGCATGTTCAGCCATGAACGCATTGAATGGCGGTGCAGGCTCGAAGGACGGAATGGTCTACTCCTGCACCTATTTTCTATGTTTCTCTTTTCTCGAGAAAAGAGCCCCCAGCCTCTTCAGTCTTTCCTGATGGTTATAACCTCTCATTTCTGGTATCATCCTTGTAAATCTTTTTTCTGCACTTTCTCAAGTGGCTCTGTATCCTTTTTTGTAATAAGTAGACCAGAACTGTGCTCCCAGTGTGGTCTAACCAAGGTATACGGAGACCAGAACTGTGCACAGTGCTCCCAGTGTGGTCTAACCAAGGTATACGGAGACTAGAACTGTGCGCAGTGCTCCAAGTGTGGTCTAACCAAGGTATACGGAGACTAGAACTGTGCACAGTGCTCCAAGTGTGGTCTAACCAAGGTATACGGAGACTAGAACTGTGCGCAGTGCTCCAAGTGTGGTCTAACCAAGGTATATGGAGACCAGAACTGTGCACAGTGCTCCAAGTGTGGTCTAACCAAGGTATACGGAGACCAGAACTGTGCACGGTGCTCCCAGTGCGGTCTAACCAAGGTATACGGAGACTAGAACTGTGCGCAGTGCTCCAAGTGTGGTCTAACCAAGGTATACGGAGACTAGAACTGTGCACAGTGCTCCAAGTGTGGTCTAACCAAGGTATACGGAGACCAGAACTGTGCACGGTGCTCCAAGTGTGGTCTAACCAGGCTATACGGAGACCAGAACTGTGCACAGTGCTCCAAGTGTGGTCTAACCAAGGTATACGGAGACCAGAACTGTGCACGGTGCTCCAAGTGTGGTCTAACCAAGGTATACGGAGACCAGAACTGTGCACGGTGCTCCCAGTGTGGTCTAACCAAGGTATACGGAGACCAGAACTGTGCACAGTGCTCCAAGTGTGGTCTAACCAAGGTATACGGAGACCAGAACTGTGCACGGTGCTCCCAGTGTGGTCTAACCAAGGTATACGGAGACCAGAACTGTGCACAGTGCTCCAAGTGTGGTCTAACCAAGGTATACGGAGACCAGAACTGTGCACAGTGCTCCAAGTGTGGTCTAACCAATGTATACGGAGACCAGAACTGTGCACGGTGCTCCAAGTGTGGTCTAACCAAGGTATACGGAGACCAGAACTGTGCACAGTGCTCCAAGTGTGGTCCAACCAAGGTATACGGAGACCAGAACTGTGCACAGTGCTCCAAGTGTGGTCTAACCAAGGTATACGGAGACCAGAACTGTGCACGGTGCTCCAAGTGTGGTCTAACCAAGGTATACGGAGACCAGAACTGTGCTCCCAGTGTGGTCTTACCAAGGTATATGGAGACCAGAACTGTGCACGGTGCTCCCAGTGTGGTCTAACCAAGGTATACGGAGACCAGAACTGTGCACGGTGCTCCAAGTGTGGTCTAACCAAGGTATACGGAGACCAGAACTGTGCACAGTGCTCCAAGTGTGGTCTAACCAAGGTATATGGAGACCAGAACTGTGCTCCCAGTGTGGTCTAACCAAGGTATATGGAGACCAGAACTGTGCACGGTGCTCCAAGTGTGGTCTAACCAAGGTATACGGAGACCAGAACTGTGCACGGTGCTCCAAGTGAGGTCTCACCAAGGGTATATGGAGACCAGAACTGTGCACGGTGCTCCAAGTGTGGTCTCACCAAGGGTATATGGAGACCAGAACTGTGCACGGTGCTCCAAGTGTGGTCTAACCAAGGTATATGGAGACCAGAACTGTGCACAGTGCTCCCAGTGTGGTCTAACCAAGGTTCTATAACACACCACCTCTGCTTTTCAATTATAATCCTCCAGAAATAAACCCCAGTGCTTTGTTTGCAGATAGATTTCTGAGACAGTATCAGAATGTCGGGAGAGCGCCTCGTCTTTTATCATTGGTTCTTACCCATTACCCTTGCGCTTGCCCCTCTCTCTGCACCTTCTCCGATGTCTGTCTATCCTCTATTTCCTCTGAACTCTAGGGAGTATAGGCCGACTCTCCACAATCTCTCCTCATAGGACAATCTCCTCCCCCCGCCCCATAGAAACATAGAAGATAGGAGCAGGAGTAGGCCATTCAGCCCCTCGAGCCTGCTCCGCCATTCAATGAGATCATGGCTGATCATCCAAATTCAGTGCCCTGTCCCTGCCTTCTCCCCATATCCCTTTATCCCTTTAGCTTTAAGAAATATATCTAACTACTTCTTGAATATATTTAATGAATTGGCCTCTACTGCCTTCTGTGGTAGAGAATTCCACAGGTTCACCACTCTCTGGGTGAAGAAATTCCTCCTCATCTCAGTCCTAAATGGATTACCCCTTATCCTTAGACTGTGACCCCTGGTTCTGGACTCCCCTGCCATCGGGAACATCCTTCCTGCATCTAGTCTGTCTAGTCCTGTTACAATTTTATAAGTTTCAATGAGATCCCCTCTCATTCTTCTAAACTCCAGCGAGTATAAGCCCAATCGACCCAATCTCTCCTCGTACGTCATTCCTGCCATCCCAGGGATCAGCCTGGTGAATCTTCGCTGCACTCCCTCCATGGCAAGAACATCCTTCCTCAGATAAGGCGACCAAAACTGCCATCCCAGGAACCAGCCTGGTGAACCTTTGTTGCACTCCCTCGAAGGCAATTATAGCCTTCCTTAGGTAAAGAGACCAAAACTGTGCACAGTACTCCAGGTGTGGTCTCACCAAGGCCCTGTGCAATTGTAGCAAGACTTCCTTACTCTTCTACTCCAACCCCTTTTGCAATAAAGGCCAACAGACCATTTGCCTTGCTAATTGCTTGCTGTACCTGCATGCTTAACTCTCTTTGATTTGTGTACAAGGACACCCAGGTCCCTCTGAGAATACCAACATTTCCCAATCTCTCACCTTTTTAAAAATAAAAAATACTCTACTTTTCTATTATTCCTACCAAAGTGGATAACTTCACATTTCCCCGCGTTGTATTCCATCTGCCACCTTCTTTGCCCATTCACTTAATCTGTCCACATCCCTTTGCATAGACATAGAAACATAGAAGATAGGAGCAGGAGTGGGCCATTCGGCCCCTCGAGCCTGTTCCGCCATTCAATGAGATCATGGCTGATCATCCAAACTCAGTATCCTGTACCTGCCTTCTCCCCATATCCCTTGATCCCTTTAGCCTTAAGAAATATATCTAACTCCTTCTTGAATATATTTAATGAATTGGCCTCAACTCCCACTCTCTGGGTGAACAAATTCCTCCTCATCTCAGTCCTAAATAGCTTACCCCTTATCCTTAGACTGTGACCCCTGGTTCTGGACTCCCCGGCCATCGGGAACATCCTTCCTGCATCTAATCTGACTAGTCCTGTTAGAATTTTATAAGTTTCAATGAGATCCCCTCTCATTCTTCTAAACTCTAGCAAATATAAGCCTAATCAACCCAATCTCTCCTCATACGTCAGTCCTGCCATCCCAGGTATCAGTCTGGTGAATCTTCGCTGCACTCCCTCCATGGCAAGAACATCCTTCCTCAGATAAGGCGACCAAAACTGCACACAATACTCAAGGTGTGGTCTCACCAAGGCCCTGTACAACTGCAGCAAGACATCCTTGCTCCTGTACTCGAATCCTCTGGCTATGAAGGCCAACATACCATTTGCCTTCTTAACTGCCTGCTGCACCTGCATGCTTACCTTCAGCGACTGGTGCACAAGGACACCCAGGTCTCGTTGCACTTCCCCTTCTCCCAATCTATTGCCGTTCAGATAATCTGTCTTCCTGTTGCAGCCTCCTCAACAGCTTACTTTCCCACCCAGCTTCGCATCACCAGCAAGAAAGTAACTTGGTTTTTCTTTATATCCCCCACCTTGTATCCACAGTTGTACCGATGGCAAAATCGGGCCGAGCTGCCTGACCTGTGCCGATTACTGCCAGAATAATGCGGTCTGTGAGATAAATGAGAGGACAGAGTTACCGGAGTGCAGGTGAGCATAATTTCGGAACTTAATGCGTTTGCTGTGTGTAACAGGCTCGAGGGGGGCTGAATGGCCTCCTCTGTTCCTAATGTAACAGGCTCGAGTGGGGCTGAATGACCTCCTCCTGTTCCTAATGTAACAGGCTCGAGGGGGGCTGAACGGCCTCCTCCTGTTCCTAATGTAACAGGCTCAAGGGGGCTGAATGGACTCCTCTTGTTCCTAATGTAACAGGCTCGAGGGGGGCTGAACGGCCTCCTCCTGTTCCTAATGTAACAGGCTCAAGGGGGCTGAATGGCCTCCTCTGTTCCTAATGTAACAGGCTCGAGGGGGGCTGAACGGCCTCCTCTTGTTCCTAATGTAACAGGCTCGAGGGGGGCTGAATGGCCTCCTCCTGTTCCTAATGTAACAGGCTCAAGGGGGCTGAATGGACTCCTCCTGTTCTTAATGTAACAGGCTCGAGGGGCTGAATGGCCTCCTCCTGTTAATGTAACAGGCTCGAGCGGCTGAATGGTCGTCTCCTGTTTCTAATGTAACAGACTCGAGGTGGGGCTGAACGGCCTCCTCCTGTTCCTAATGTAACAGGCTCGAGGGGGGCTGAACGGCCTCCTCCTGTTCCTAATGTAACAGGCTCGAGGGGGGCTGAACGGCCTCCTCCTGTTCCTAATGTAACAGACTCGAGGGGGGCTGAATGGCCTCCTCCTGTTCCTAATGTAACAGGCTCGAGGGGGGCTGAGTGGCCTCCTCCTGTTCCTAATATAACAGACTCGAGGGGGGCTGAGTGGCCTCCTCCTGTTTCTAATGTAACAGGCTCTCGAGGGGGGCTGAATGGTCGTCTCCTGTTTCTAATGTAACAGGCTCGAGGGGGCTGAACGGCCTCCTCCTGTTCCTAATGTAACAGGCTCGAGGGGCTGAACGGCCTCCTCCTGTTCCTAATGTAACAGGCTCGAGGGGCTGAATGGCCGCCTCCTGTTCCTAATGTAACAGGCTCGAGGGGCTGAACGGCCTCCTCCTGTTCCTAATGTAACAGGCTCCTGGTGCCGTCTTTCAGATGAGACGTTTAACCGAGGCTTCATCTGCCCTCTCGGGTGGAGGTAAAAGATCCCATGGCCACTATTGTGCGGAAGAGCAGGGGGAGTTCTCCCCGGTGTCCTGGGGCCAATTATTATCCCTTAATCAACCTCAATAAAACAGATGACCTGGTCATGATCACGTTGCTGTTTGTGGGAGCTTGCTGTGCGCAAATTGGCTGCCGCGTTTCCTACATTACAACAGTGACTGCGCTTCAAAAAGTAATTAATCGGCTGTAAAGTGCTTTGGGACGTCCTGAGGTGGTGAAAGTTCCTGATTAAATTCCAGTTCGTTCTTTTTTCCCCAGATGTGTTGCTGGTTGGACAGGACCACAGTGCAACCTGTTGGCATCGCAGGCTGCAATGGGCGGAAGTATGTATTGCTTTCTCCGTTTTCTGAATTTATTCATTCACGGGATGTGGGCGTCGCTGGCAATTGTCCATCCCGAGTTGCCCTTGAGAAGGGGGGGTGGTGAGCCGCCTTCTTGAACCGCTGCAGTCCCGTGGGGTGAAGGTGCTCCCGCAGCGCTGTCGGGGAGGGAGTTCCAGGATTTTGACCCAGCGACGATGAAGGAACGGCCGATATATTTCCAAGTCGGGATTACATAAATTTAAAACAGAAATAGACAGTTTCCTAGAAGTAAAGGGAATTAAGGGTTACGGGGAGCGGGCAGGAATTTGGACATGAGTCTAGGTTCGGATCGGTCATGGCCCTGTGGGTAGCGTAGCGGGCCCAGGGGCCGTGTAGCCTGATCCTGCTCCTACTTCGTGTGTCCAATTCTGTTAGGTTCAGGAGATGGTTCTGTGATAGTAGATTGGCGGTTAGGATCAGATCAGCCATGATCTTATTGAATGGCGGAGCAGGCTCGAGGGGCCAATTGGCCTACTCCTGCTCCTATTTCTTATGTGTGTGTGGGACTCGGAGGGGAACTTGGAGGTGGCGGTGTTCCCGTGCGCCTGCTGCCCTTGTCCTTCTAGGTGGAAGAGGTCGCGGGTTTGGGATGCGCTGCCGAAGAAGCCTTGACGAGTTGCTGCATGTACATCTTGTAGATGGTGCACACTGCAGCCACGGTGCGCTGGTGGTGGAGGGAGTGAATGTTTAAGGTGGTGGATGTGGGGTGCCGATCAAGCGGGGCTGCTTTTGTCCTGGATGGTGTCGAGCTTCTCGAGTGTTGTCGGAGCTGCAACTCATCCGGGCAAGCGGAGAGCATTCCATCGCACTCCTCGACTTGTGCCTTGTAGATGGCGGAAAGGCTTTGGGGAGTCAGTCCGGGGAGGTGGGTCACTTGCGATCACAGTCTGATCGTGGCGCTAACAGATGGGGTAGATTTTTGTGAGCTGGTTGCAGCTGAGCAGGACTGTGGTGGGGTGGAGTTCAGTGTGAGGACATTAGATCAAAGAAAGCTAAATCAGAGTACTTTCTAAATGATGAGATGCTAGGAATTGTGGAGGAGCAGAGAGCTTGAGGGGCTTCCAGGGACAGAAAGGGTCATCAAAAAAAGGCTAATGGAATGTTGTCCTTTATCTCGAGGGGGCTGGAGAACAATGGGGTTGGAAGTGATGCTTCGGTTTATATAAACCTCTGGTCAGAACCTGTCTGGAGCGACTGTGTTCAGTTCCGGGCCCCGCACCTCAGGAAGGATATATTGGCCTTGGAGGGGGAGCAGCGCAGATTCACCAGAATGTTACCCCGGGGGGGCTAAAAGGGGTTAAATTACGAGGACAGGTTGCACAGACGAGGCTTGTGTTCCCTCGAGTGTAGAAGATTAAGGGGTTGATCTAATCGAGGTGTTTAAGATGATTAAAGGATTCGATGGGGTCGATAGAGAGAGAAACGATTTCCTCTGGTGGGGGGAGTCCAGAACAAGGGGACAGAACCTTAAAATTAGAGCCAGGCCGTTCAGGGGTGATGTCAGGAAGCACTTCTTCACACAAAGGGTGGTGGAAATCTGGAACTCTCTTCCCCCCCGCCCCAAAAAGCTGTCGAGGCTGGGGGTCAATTGGAGCTTTCAAAACTGAGATCGATAGATTTTTATCGAGTAAGTGAATTAAGGGTAATACTTCAGGAAGCATGTGAAGGCTTTGGAGAGGGTACAGAGTAGATTTACTTAGAATGGTTCCAGTGATGAGGGATTACAGTTACGTGTTCTTATGGGATATGGGGATCGGGCAGGAAAGTGGAGTTGAGGTCAAAGATCAGTCATGATCTTATTGAATGGCGGAGCAGGCTCGAGGGGCCGAATGGCCTCCTCCTGTTCCTAATGTAACAGGCTCGAGGGGCTGAATGGCCTCCTCCTGTTCCTAGTGTAACCGGCTCGAGGGGGCTGAATGGCCTCCTCCTGTTCCTAATGTAACAGGCTCGAGGGGGCTGAATGGCCTCCCCCTGTTCCTAATGTAACAGGCTCGAGGGGGCTGAATGGCCTCCTCCTGTTCCTAATGTAACAGGCTCGAGGGGGCTGAATGGCTTCCTACTGTTCCTAATGTAACAGGCTCGAGGGGGGCTGAATGGCCTCCCCCTGTTCCTAATGTAACAGGCTCGAGGGGGCTGAATGGCCTCCTCCTGTTCCTAATGTAACAGGCTCGAGGGGGCTGAATGGCCTCCTCCTGTTCCTAATGTAACAGGCTCGAGGGGGCTGAATGGCCTCCTCCTGTTCCTAATGTAACAGGCTCGAGGGGCTGAATGGCCTCCCCCTGTTCCTAATGTAACAGGCTCGAGTGGGGCTGAATGGCCTCCCCCTGTTCCTAATGTAACAGGCTCGAGGGGGCTGAATGGCCTCCTCCTGTTCCTAATGTAACAGGCTCGAGGGGGCTGAATGGCCTCCTCCTGTTCCTAATGTAACAGGCTCGAGGGGGGCTGAATGACTTCCTCCTGTTCCTAATGTAACAGGCTCGAGGGGGGCTGAATGACTTCCTACTGTTCCTAATGTAACAGGCTCGAGGGGGGCTGAATGACTTCCTACTGTTCCGAATTCTTAGGTTCTTAGACTGGAGAAGCTGGGGTTGTTCTCCTTGGGGCAGAGACGGTTGAGAGGAGATTTGATAGAGGTGTTCAGAATCATGAGGGGTTTAGGCAGAGTAAATTAAAGAGAAACTGTTTCCAGTGGCTGGAGGGTCGGTAACCAGAGGACACAGATTTAAGGCGATTGACAAACGAACCAGAGGAGACAGGAGGAAAAACTTTTTTACGCAGCGAGTGGTTAGCGAGAGGATTCGAGTACAGGAGCAGGGTTGTCTTGCTGCAGTTGTACAGGGCCTTGGTGAGACCACACCTTGAGTACTGTGTGCAGTTTTGGTCGCCTTATCTGAGGAAGGATGTTCTTGCCATGGAGGGAGTGCAGCGAAGATTCACAAGGCTGATACCCGGGATGGCAGGATGACGTATGAAGAGAGGTTGGGTCGATTGGGCTTATACTCGCTGGAGTTTAGAAGAATGAGAGGGGATCTCATTGAAACTTATAAAATTCTGACAGGACAGGACAAACTAGATGCAGGAAGGATGTTCCCGATGGTCGGGGAGTCCAGAACCAGGGGTCACAGTCTAAGGATAAGGGGTAAGCCATTTACGACTGAGATGAGGAGGAATTTCTTCACCCAGAGAGTGATGAACCTGTGGAATTCTCTACCACAGAAGGTGGTAGAGGCCAATTCATTAAATAGATTCAAGGAGTTGGATATATTTCTTAAAGCTAAAGGGACCAAGGGATATGGGGAGAAAGCAGGGACCGGGTACTGAATTTGGATGATCAGCCATGATCGCATTAAATGGCGGAACAGGCTCGAGGGGCCGAATGGCCTGCTCCTGCTCCTATCTTCTATGATTCTCTGTAACACGCTGCCTGAACACGGTGGATACAGATTCAATAGTAGCATTCAAAAGAGAATTGGATAAATACTTGAAGGTGAAAAAATTGCAGGGATATGGGGAAAGAGCAGGGGGGAGGAGTGGGACTAACTGGGTCTGACTCGATGAGCCGAATGGCCTCCTTCTGTGCTGTTCTTTTCTATGAGAAGTCGCACAACACCAGGTTATAGTCCAACAGCTTTATTTGCAACCGCAAGCTTTCGGAGCGCTGCTCCTTCGTCAGGTGAAGTGAAGAGATGCATATAGGCACAGCATCTATAGTCAGAGAACACTGCCAGGTGACTACAGTTGATCTTTCTGACTGCCCTTTATCACACCTCGGCAGAGAGATAATCACGGCAATCAAAGGTGTGGATGGTGTCCAAACAGGTCAGTCAGGAAAACATTACATCAAAGACAATGAGGTGGGGTCAAATGTGGCAGATTCTTTTCTGTGATTGTATGATTATTAATATTGTTGATTGAGTGTGTCTCCCGAACTTATTAAAATTTTTTTCCGCAATTTATCTCTCTCCAATTCCAGAAACCGCATCGATAATCGCACCAATTATTATCCTCATCCTTCTAATCCTCCTGGCTATTGGTGGCATATTTTGGTTTAAAAGAAGAACGCGTGGGTAAGTGTTAATGAATTACATCGAATCTCCGCACAGAAACAGGCCATTCGGCCCAACATGTCCGTGCCGGTGTTTATGCTCCACACGAGCCTCCTCCCACCCCTACTTCATCTCATCTCACCCTATCACCATATCCCTCTCTTCCTTTCTCCCTCATGTGTTTATCCAGCTTCCCCCTTAAATGCATCTGTGCTCTTCACCTCAACCACTCCCTGTGGTAGCGAGATCCACATTCTCACCACTCTCTGGGTAAAGAAGTTTCTCCTGAATTCTCCATTGGATTTATTAGCGACTATCTGATATTGATGGCCCCCCGAGTTCTGGTCTCCCCCGCAAGTGGAAACAACATCTTTACGTCTACCCTATCGAAACCCCGATCATAATTTTTGGAAGACCTTTGTCAGGTCACCCCCTCAGAGAAAAGAGCCCACAACCTGTTCAGTCTTTCCTGATAGTTGTGACCATATCAGTTCTGGTATCATCCTGGTAATTCTTTCTTTATACACCTTCTCCAGTGCCTCTATATCCTCTTTTTGTGTAATACGGAGACCAGAACTGTGCGCGGTGCTCCAAGTGTGGTCTAACCAAGGTATATGGAGACCAGAACTGTGCACAGTGCTCCAAGTGTGGTCTAACCAAGGTATATGGAGACCAGAACTGTGCACAGTGCTCCAAGTGTGGTCTAACCAAGGTATATGGAGACCAGAACTGTGCACAGTGCTCCAAGTGTGGTCTAACCAAGGTATATGGAGACGAAAACTGTGCACAGTGCTCCCAGTGTGGTCTAACCAAGGTATATGGAGACCAGAACTGTGCACAGTGTCCCAAGTGTGGTCTAACCAAGGTACGATACAAGTTTAGCAAAAGCTCTCTGCTTTTAAATTCTATCCCTCTAGAAATGATCCCCAGTGCGTGATTTGCATTTTTTAATGGCCTTATTAAATGCAGAAACACAAACATCTTTGATGTATCCGTGGAGGGTATCTGTGTACAGAGGAACATTAATGGGGCGGTTGCCTAGGTGCCGGTTTTAGTGATCTAACAAAATGCCACGCCATAATTATGTGCCTTTGCCTGAGGTTCCTCGTATTTCCAAGTGTCGTTTTTATGGCCAGTGAATGGAGGTGGTAAGAGGCTGGGTATTCTGCAGCGAGTGTCTCGCCTCCTGACTCCCCAAAGCCTCTCCACCATCTACAAAGCACAAGTCAAGGAGTGTGATGGAACACTCTCCACTTGCCTGGATGAGTGCAGCTCCAACAACACTCAAGAAGCTCGACACCATCCAGGACAAAGCAGCCCGCTTGATCGGCACCCCATCCACCACCTTAAACATTCACTCCCTCCACCACCGGCGCACCGTGTCTGCAGTGTGTACCATCGACAAGATGCACTGCAGCAACTCGCCAAGGCTTCTTCGGCAGCACCTCCCAAACCCGCGACTTCTACCGCCTAGAAGGACAAGGGCAGCAGGCGCATGGGAACACCACCACCTCCAAGTTCCCCTCCGAGTCTCTCTCTCAATCCTGACTTGGAAATATATCGGCCGTTCCTTCATCGTCGCTGGGTCAAAATCCTGGAACTCCCTCCCTAACAGCACTTGCACTTCAAGAAGGCGGCTCGCCACCACTGACCTTCTCCAGGGCAATTAGGGGATGGGCAATAAATGCTGGTCTTGCCAGCTCTGTGAATGAATTAAAAAGAAGGCGGCTTGAAGGTTGACCTCACGTGACTCCCACACTGCGGCGGATTCCTCCTCCTTACCCCTGACTCGCGGCGGCACAGCTGACTTTCTCTGCCCCCCGCCCCCAATCTGCAGGTTCGCAGTCGGAGGGTGTGTCTGACAACTTCTGTGATAGTGAGCACCACAAAGCAGCAACTCAGGATCTCTGGAGATGGAGTTCTCTGCTATAGAGCAGTGGGTTACAGCGTTCTCAGACTGCAGAAAGGAATGGCTGGAATTTGAACGAACCCGGGCCAGATTTTTTTGCCTCTCCCAGTGCTCAGCGTCATGGGATCTTTTACGTCCACCTGAGAGAGCAGACGGGGCCTCGGTTTAACGTCTCATCCGAAAGACGGCACCTCCGACAGTGCAACGCTCCCTCAGTACCGCCCCTCCGACAGTGCGGCGCTCCCTCAGTACTGCCCCTCCGACAGTGCTGCGCTCCCTCAGTACTGCACCTCCGACAGTGCAGCGCTCCCTCAGTACTGCCCCTCCGACAGTGCGGCGCTCCCTCAGTACAGCCCCTCCGACAGTGCGGCGCTCCCTCAGTACCGCCCCTCGACAGTGCGGCGCTCCCTCAGTACCGCCCCTCCGACGGTGCGGCGCTCCCTCAGTACGGCCCCTCCGACGGTGCGGCGCTCCCTCAGTACGGCCCCTCCGACGGTGCGGCGCTCCCTCAGTACCGCCCCTCCCACGGTGCGGCGCTCCCTCAGTACCGCCCCTCCCACAGTGCGGCGCTCCCTCAGTACCGCCCCTCCCACGGTGCGGCGCTCCCTCAGTACCGCCCCTCCCACAGTGCGGCGCTCTCTCAGTACCGCCCCTCCCACAGTGCGGCGCTCCCTCAGTAACGCACTGGGGAGTGTCAGCTAAGATTACGTGCTCAAGTCTCTGAGACTCGAACCCACAGACTTCTAGTTGAGGCGAGAGAGAGAGAGAGCCACGGCTGACCATGTAAATGATCACTGATTATATCTTGCTGTCAATCTACACGGGTCAAAACTTTACACAGCCCGTGTAGCCCCTAACTATGAGAGACACCAAACTGCGATAAAAATCAGACCCATTACAGTTTGAGTGGTTTCTATTCCAGACACGCAACTCCCGAGTCGTGAAGCATGAGATTTATTATTCGCACGGTGCTTAGGGTGTGCAGATTGGAATACAAATAAAAACAGCGGTCGGAAAGGTCACATTTCTTCCTGAATGCAAAGTTGCCTCCACTTTTTCAAGCTGCAAATAACAGTGTTTGTAAAGCTGACAGTTTTATCAATGTTCCACTTCTCCCCCATGGCTTGTGCAGTAGGTACATCTCCTGCCGATTTCAACCTCGCACAAGACCACATTGTTCCATCTGAACGCCCTGGAAACGGTCGACCACGTTGGTTTCTGTGGGGACCCGATCAGTAATTCATTTGACCCAATCACTGGTTGTGTCTTAACGCCACACAAGTGCCAGGCGAAGAACCATCTCCAACAAGAGGGAGTCTGACCACCTCCCACTTGACGTTCAGCGGCATTACCATCGCCGAATCCCCCCCATCATCAACATCCTGGGGGTCACCATTGACCAGAGACTTAACTGGATCGGCCACATAAATACTGTGGCAACAAGAGCAGGTCAGAGGCTGGGTATTCTGCGGCGAGTGTCTCACCTCCTGACTCCCCAAAGCCTATCCACCATCTACAAGGCACAAGTCAGGAGTGTGATGAAATACTGGCTGGGGAGTCTAGAACCAGGGGTCACAGTCTCAGGATAAGGGGTCGACCATTTAGGACTGAGATGAGGAGGAATTTCTTCACCCAGAGAGTGGTGAATCTTTGGAATTCTCTGCCCCAGAGGGTTGTGGAGGCTCAGTCGTTGAGATTGATAGATTTTTGGAATCGAGTGATATGGAGATCGGGTAGGAGAGTTGAGGTCGATGATCAGCCATGATCTTATTGAATGGCGGAGCAGGCTTGAGGGGCCGAATGGCCGACTCCTGCTCCTCTGTCTTATGTAGGCTGTGTCTCCCTGTGTTTTTTAAAGTTGTAAAAGGTAACTGGTGCATTGAAGGCCAGGATATACGAGTGTCCGTGGTTTCAGAGTGCCTCTTGTATATTTTGACCGAGCCAGTTATTCTGGCGTCGCAATAAGTGTCTGTATTTTGCAGGTGTACATTTTTTTGTTAGACCTCCCGGTTTCTCTGTGTTTGTTCATTTTTCTTGCTGTTTCCGTTTCAGAGCGAAGGGATTTCAGCACCAGCGCATGCCGAACGGGACGATGAACGTGGAGATTGGAAATCCGACTTATAACATGTACGAGGCTGAGCCGGACGACGGGGCCGGGGAGCTCCTGGATACAGACTTCGCTTTAGATCCGGACAAGGTAACGTCATAAACCCGGGTAGCCGTCTCTCTCTCTCTCTCTCGCTCGGTCGCTCTCGCCTCTGAGTTGCAAGTTCGTGGGTTCAATCCCCACTCCAGAGAATTTAACACAAAATTCAGGCCGACACTCCCAGTGCAGTGCTGAGGGAGCGCCGCACTGTCGGAGGGGCAGTACTGAGGGAGCGCTGCACTGTCGGAGGGGCAGTACTGAGGGAGCGCTGCACTGTCAGGGGCAGTACTGAGGGAGCGCCGCACTGTCGGAGGGGCAGTACTGAGGGGGCGCCGCACTGTCGGAGGGGCAGTACTGAGGGAGCGCTGCACTGTCAGAGGGGCAGTACTGAGGGAGCGCCGCACTGTCGGAGGGGCAGTACTGAGGGAGCGCCGCACTGTCGGAGGGGCAGTACTGAGGGAGTGCCGCACTGTCAGAGGGTCAGTACTGAGGGAGCGCCGCACTGTCGGAGGGGCGGTACTGAGGGAGCGCCGCACTGTCGGAGGGGCAGTGCTGAGGGAGCGCCGCACTGTCGGAGGGGCGGTACTGAGGGAGCCCCGCACTGTCGGAGGGGCAGTACTGAGGGAGCGCCGCACTGTCGGAGGGGCAGTGCTGAGGGAGCGCCGCACTGTCGGAGGGGCAGTACTAATGGAGTCCCGCACTGTCGGAGGGGCAGTACTGAGGGAGCGCCGCACTGTCGGAGGGGCAGTACTGAGGGAGCGCCGCACTGTCGGAGGGGCGGTACTGAGGGAGCCCCGCACTGTCGGAGGGGCAGTACTGAGGGAGCGCCGCACTGTCGGAGGGGCAGTGCTGAGGGAGCGCCGCACTGTCGGAGGGGCAGTACTAATGGAGTCCCGCACTGTCGGAGGGGCAGTACTGAGGGAGCGCCGCACTGTCGGAGGGGCAGTACTGAGGGAGCGCCGCACTGTCGGAGGGGCGGTACTGAGGGAGCCCCGCACTGTCGGAGGGGCAGTACTGAGGGAGCGCCGCACTGTCGGAGGGGCGGTACTGAGGGAGCGCCGCACTGTCGGAGGGGCAGTACTGAGGGAGCGCCGCACTGTCGGAGGGGCGGTACTGAGGGAGCGCCGCACTGTCGGAGGGGCAGTACTGAGGGAGCGCCGCACTGTCGGAGGGGCAGTACTGAGAGAGCACTTGAAACAGATTACCTGGTAATTTATCACATCGCTGTTTGTGGGAGCTTGCTGTGCGCATAATTGGCTGCCGCGTTTCCCACATGACAACAGTGACCGCACTTTAAAAAAAAAAAAAATAAGTACTTCATTGGCCGGGAGCTTTGGGACGTCCTGAGGTGGTGAAAGGCGCTGGAGAAATGCGAGTTCTTTCTTTTGCGCGTTTGTGGTGGAATACAGTTCACTGACCTCTCTCTCTCTCTCCCTCTCTTCACAGCCCACCAACTTCACCAACCCTGTTTACGCCACGCTGTACATGGGTGCGCACAGCAGTCGGAATTCGCTCACCAGCACGGACGAGAAGAAAGAGTTGCTTTCCGCTAGCGGGGACGATGAAATGGGCGATCCGTTGGCGTAGAGCAGGAGCTCACAGGCTTTGCTGTCCCGTAATCCATTTATTTGGAGAAGGAGAGGGTTTATTGTGTTGAGCGGGGGGAGGGGGGGGGGTTTATTAAAGAGGAGAGACAAATGAACCAAGAACTGTATAAATGTACAAGTTTGAAGGACTACTTTTTGTACGTGATTACAGTATTATAAATATTATTTTTTTGTTTTAAGTTCCATTGTCACTACCTCCTGCATAACATTGCTCGGTGGTCCTGTTGGGAGTTTGTACAGACGCCTGCCAGTGGGTTTTGGTCGTTCTTTTGTTTAAAGCCGATCGGAGCCCCCCCCCGCGCGTCCCTCGATTCGAGGGCGCGGGGGTTTTTTTTGAAGGAGAAGGCGGGAAAAGTCAGATCGCAAAGAGGATATCGAAAACCCGTCAGAATCCGGTCGTAACCCCGAAGTATTAGAATACCTGGGCGGTAACGCATCTCCCAATTTAATTTTTTTTTCCCCTTCGCCTCCCCTCACCCTCTTCTCCTCTCTCCGCCTCTGGCCAGATTTTAATCCAACGATCAAGGACGTGGAAAAAAGGAGTCTTGTTTTTAAAAATGAAGTGCGCGTGTTTTAAGCGGTACGGCGAAAGGATTTTGTTTTTTTAAATTTTTAGGAGGGGGGACCGGGGGGGTGTCCGAACTTCTGCCGAAAGTCATTCCGCGAGGATCCTCCGTCGAAGGCCGAGGCAGTCATCGTTTCAGTCCAGACAGAAATTGTTTTGATATTTAAATGCAATAATTTTAAGACAAATGGCGCGTGAGTGTGTGTTTGTGTGTGAGAGAGAGAGACACAGAGACAGACTGCCGAACTCGCTGCAGGTCTGAAATCGGAAGAGAATAATGCTTTTCAAGAGGCGCTGGAGAAATGCTTCCGAAAAGAACTGTTAAAAGAACATTTTAAAGGGTTATATAATCGCGTCTTCATGCTAATGAACTATAACGGTTAAAAAAAATAATACCGCATCAAAGCGGCTGTTTGCTAATACGTTTTTAGCTATAAGTGCATTTTTAATTCCCCCCCCCCCCCCCTAATTGTTTTATCGTTTCTGTTAAGTGACTGGAAATGTTTTATTTTGTTGGCGTTCCCCGTGTGTGCGTGCGCGCGTTTGTGTGTGTCTCTCCCACCCTTTTCTCCGACACCACCACCACCCTTTTTGCAATCCCTTCCCAGCGCTTGCCAAATCTGATCCCCACTTCCATCCCTGGGTCTTTTTCTCTGCAAGGCTTGGCTGGCTGGCTTCCTTCCTTTCGTCGGACAATATTCATCGCGCGTGGTGTGCTGCCTCTTCCTCTCTCTTGTCCTCGTTCAGTCAGCCGTCCGTTAGCGCATACGCCTCTCGTATGAGAACAGAACTCGGGTGCGGGGACGGGTGGGGTGGGGGGGGGGGGCAGTTCATCATCATCATCTCTCTCTCTTTCTGCATTAACCTTAATGTCCTTCGACAACCGTATCGGGAGAACGCACAATCAGCCTTTATAATATTTGGGTCTTGTCGACATTAAAAAGGAAAACAGAAAGGTGTTTTTTTTTAAAAATTAACAGCCTCTTTTTTTTTTTTACATTTTGGTTTAAGAGTACAGAGTGCATGTCATCAGTCTATTTTATTTTGGAGAAAGAATAATGTTTAATTTTTTTCTGGAATATTCTACCACTAAATAACACAAATATTGTAATAAATAAAATATGATACCTACCTTGACATCTCGAGTGGTTTTTTGTTTTGTTTTTGTAATCAAGAAGGCCAATGGAATGTTGGCTTTTATTGCTAGGGGGATAGATTATAAAAACAGGGACGTATTGCTGCAGTTATATAAGGTATTGGTGAGACCGCACCTGGAATACTGCGTACAGTTTTGGTGTCCATACTTAAGAAAAGACATACTTGCTCTCGAGGCAGTACAAAGAAGGTTCACTCGGTTAATCCCGGGGATGAGGGGGTGGACATATGAGGAGAGGTTGAGTAGATTGGGACTCTACTCATTGGAGTTCAGAAGAATGAGAGGCGATCTTATTGAAACATATAAGATTGTGAAGGGGCTTGATCGGGTGGATGCGGTAAGGATGTTCCCAAGGATGGGTGAAACTAGAACTAGGGGGCATAATCTTAGAATAAGGGGCTGCTCTTTCAAAACTGAGATGAGGAGGAACTTCTTCACTCAGAGGGTAGTAGGTCTGTGGAATTTGCTGCCCCAGGAAGCTGTGGAAGCTACATCATTAAATAAATTTAAAACAGAAATAGACAGTTTCCTAGAAGTAAAGGGAATTAGGGGTTACGGGGAGCGGGCAGGAAATTGGACATGAGGCTGAGTTCGGATCGGTCAGGGCCCTGTGGGTGGCGGAGCGGGCCCAGGGGCTGAGTGGCCGGGTCCTGCTGCTCATTAACGATAGCAAAATACTGCGGATGCTGGAAATACGAAATAACAACAGAAAACGCTGGAAAAACTCAGCAGGCCAGGCAACATCCGTGGAGAGAGAAAGAGAGTTAACGTTTCAGGTCGAAACCCTTCGTCGGAACTGAAAGAGCAAGAAATAAACAGATAAAAGTGCTGGGGGGAGGAATAAAAGAACAAAAGGGATGGTCTTTAGTGAGTAGAGACATTGAGAGATGCTCAAGGCAAGACGAGATGGTAATGGGACAGGTTGAGAAACAAAAGGTAAGGTGTGAAATGCTGGCAGAATCAGAGACAGCTGCCGTGGGGGGAGAGAGAGAAAAAAAGGAAAAAGGCTCCTGCTCCTACTGACGAAAGGTCATCGACCTGAAACGTTAACTCTTCTTTCTCTCTCCCCGGATGCTGCCTGGCCTGCTGAGTTTTTCCAGCGTTTTCTGTTGTTATTCCTGCTCCTACTTCTTGTGTTCATTAGATTTGAGGTTAGGATCAGATCAGCCATGATCTTATTGAATGGCGGAGCAGGCTCGAGGGGCCGATTGGCCTACTCCTGCTCCTATTTCTTATGTTCTCACCCCGCCTGATTATTTTTCACGCTAGCTCCCATTTATTATACGGCGCCTTTAACCTAGTAAAACATCACCGGAGCGTAAATCAGACGAAGATTTGAGACCAATCCACGTGAGGAGATATTCGGGACAGGTGACCGAAAGCTTGGTCAAAGAGGTAGGTTTTAAGGAGCGTCTTAAAAGGAGGAGAGAGCGAGTGAGGCGCAGAGGTTTAGGGAGGGGGCGCTTGGAGAGCCAACACGGATTTGTAAAAGGCAGATCGTGTTTGGCTAATCTAATTGCATTTTTTGATGAAGTAACAGAGAGGATTGATAATGGGGAATGCAACGGATGTTGTCTACATGGATTTTCTTCACAAGGCGTTTGACAAAGTACCACATGAAAGGCTGGTTAACAAAATTGAGGCTCATGGAATAGGTGGGTCAGTGGCAGCTTGGATAAGGAATTGGCTTAAGGACAGAAAACAGCGAGTTGTGGTAAATGGCTGTTTTTCAGTCTGGAGGATGGTAGACAGTGGTGTTCCCCAAGGGTCAGTGCTGGGGCCACTGCTTTTTTTGTTTATATATATATATATATAAAAGGATCTGGATATTGGAACACAGTAGAATTTCTAAATTTGCCGATGACACCAAACTTGAGGGTGTGGCAAACAGTGATGGTGATACCAATCGACTGCAACAGGACATAAAAAGGCTAGCAGAATGGGCAGACAAGTGGCAGATGGAATTTAATACAGAGAAGTGTGAGGTGATGCATTTTGGCAGAAGGAACAGGGAGAGGCAACATACACTTAATGGCACAGTTTTAAAGAGTGTGCAGGGACAGAGGGACCTGGGAGTTAATGTGCATTAGTCCCTGAAGGTGGCGGGATATATTGAGAGAGTGGTTAGCAAAGCATATGGGATCTTGGGCTTCATAAATAGAGGTATTGAGTACAAAAGTAGAGAAGTTATGCTGAACCTTTATAAAGCGCTGGATAGGCCACAACTGGAGTATTGCGTCCAGTTCTGGTCACCACACTTTAGGAAGGATGTGAAGGCCCCTTGAGAGGGTGCAGAGGAGATTTACCAGAATTGTTCCGGGATGGGGGATCTTAGCTACAAGGACAGGTTGGTGAAGCTGGATTTGTTTTCATTAGAGCAAAGGAGGTTGAGGGGTGATTTGACAGAGGTGTACAAGATTATGACGGGTTTGGATAGGCTAGACGGGGAAAGGCTGTTCCCACTAGTTGATGGTACAAGGAGTAGGGGACACAGATTTAAGGTTTTGGGCAAGAGATACAGAGGGGGGATGTGAGGAAAAACTTTTTTACGCAGCGAGTGGTGATGACCTGGAAATCGCTGCCGAGGGAAGTGGTGGAAGCGGAGACACTCAATGTTTTCAAGGGGAGACTGGATAGGCACTTGAGGGAAATAAACTTGCAGGGCTACGGGGAGAGAGCGGGGGAATGGGACTGACTAGATTGCTCTACAGAGAGCCGGCACGGATTCGATGGGCCGAATGGTCTCCTGTGCTGTTATATTATGACTGAATTCCAGAGCTTAGGGCCCAGGCGGCTGAAGGCACGGCCGCCAATGGTGGAGCGATGGAAATCGGGTGGATGCGCAAGAGGCCGGAATTGGAGGAGCGCAGAGATCTCGAGAGGGTTGTAGGGGCTGGAGGAGGTTTCACAGAGATAGGGAGGGGGAGCGAGGAGACCACGGAGGGGTTTGAACACAAGGATGAGAATTTTAAAATCGAGGCATTGCTTAACCGGGAGCCAGTGTAAGTCAGCGAGCACAAAGGGGGTGATGGGTGAACGGGACTCGGTGTGAGTTAGGACACGGGGGCAGCTCTGTTTTGGATGAGCAGAAGTTTACAGAAGGTGGGAGGCCGGCCAGGAGAGCGTTGGAATAGTCAAGTCTAGAGGTAACAAAGGCCATGGAAGAGGGTTTCAGCAGGAACCCAAAGGCTGGGGCGGAGACGGGCGATGTTTTGGAGGTGGAAATGGGCAGTCTTGTTGGTGCTTTCTGGGGTAAAATATGACTAGACTCGCATTTCTCCAGCGCCTTTCACCACCTCAGGACGTCCCAAAGCGTTTCACAGCCAATGAAGTACCTTTTGAAGTCGCTGTTGTAATGTAGGAAACGCGGCAGCCAATTTGCACACAGCAAGCTCCCACAAACAGCGATGTGATAAATGACCAGATCATCTGTTTTTTGTAAGTTACGTTTGTTGAATAAGTATTGGCCCCGGGACGCCTGCAGATGTCGAATTGGCTGCCGCGTTTCCTACATTACAACAGTGACTACACTTCAAAAAAAAGTACTTCATTGGTTGTAAAGATCCCACGGCCACTATTTGGAAGGAGAGCACGGGGGGAGTTCTCCCCGGGGCCAATATTTATCCCTCAACCAACATTACACTTTTTTTTTAACAAAAACATGATCGTGGTCATTTATCACATTGCTGTTTGTGGGAGCTTGCTGTGCGCAGATTAGCTGCCGCGTTTGATAGAATTATAGAATAGAACAGCGCAGAAGGAGGCCATTCGGCCCATCGAGTCTGCACCGGCTCTTTCGAAGAGCGACCCCACTAGTCCCGCTCCCCCATTTCCCCCCCCCCCCCCTCCCCCAGGTAAGGTGTTTGGTTTCCTCGTCCTTACAAGGGTAGACGACACAAAGGTTTAGGTTCAACCCAAAACTGTTAGTTTATTAAAACCAACAAAACACAGACAAAAACTAGTTGAGATTTGGCTGAATACTTACAATCGCCCATCCGGCCGGTCGTTACCATTGTGGATTGTAGGCCTGGATCGGAGATGACCTGTCCCCTTCCTCCTTTATCTGACTGCAGCTGCCTACACAGCGCAAACCCCTTGTAGAGTCAACTGAATACTTACAATCACCCGTCCGACTGGTCGTGGCCGACGTCAATTGGGGGCTGGAGATGACCGTCTTCCCTTCCTTCTTACACCTGGCAGTTCCTGTAGTCAGAGCTAGCTTCCGAGAAAGAGAGAGAGCTTCCGAGCGAAAAGCCACAAGAGCTGTGGTGTGTTACCACCTTCCCTCCTTCTTAGGCAGTCCCTCGGAACCGAGGATGACTTGCTTCCACATTAAAAATGAGTTCTCAGGTGACTGATGAGTCCAATGCGGGACCTACAGTCTCTGTCACAGGGTGGGGCAGACGGTGGTTGAAGGGGCGGGAGGGGTGGGGTGCTTGGGTTGACGTGCGCTGCTTGCACTTGGCTTCTGCTTGCTCCTGGCGAAGAGACTCGAGGTTGTTCGGCGCCTTCCCGGATGCTTCTCCTCCACTTTGTGTGGTCTTGGGCCAGGGATTCCCAGGTGTCGGTGGGGATGTTGCACTTTTTCAAGGAGGCTTTGAGGGTGTCCTTGAAGCGTTTCCTCTGCCCACCTGGGGCTCTCTTGCCATGCCGGAGCTCCGAGCAGAGCCGGGAGTCTCGTGGCGGACAATGTGACCCGTCCATCGGAGCTGATCGCGCGTGGTCAAAGCTTCGATGCTGGGGATGTTGGCCTGAGCAAGAACACTGACGTTGGTGCGCCTATCCTGCAATGGATTTGCAGGATCTTGCGGAGGCAGCGTTGGTGGTACCTCTCCAGTGCTTTGAGGTGCCTGCTGTACATGGTCCATGTCTCTGAGGCATACAGCGGGGTGGGTATCACTGCTGCTCTGTAGACCATGAGCTTAGTGCCGGGCCTGAGGTCCTGGTCTTCAAACACTCTCTTCCTCAGGCGACCGAAGGCTGCACTGGCACACTGAAGGCGGTGTTGGACTTCGTCGTCGACGTCTGCCCTTGTTTCCTTCTTACAGCTCTTCTGTCACGCTTTTCCGAGTCTGGGCCTTCCCCCAACTCTTGATTTCCAATACACACCTGGTAATCCAAACCACAGGATGTGTACAGGGCTGAGGGATGGAAGACAATTCCTTATCTTGTCTCCCCCAGCCCTGTGATGCATATTTGATGTGATTTAGTCTTACTGCTGATGTGTTTTGCTCAAGGTTAAAGTGTTTACCAGGAAGTCCATTGTTCCAGTGAAACTGGCAGCGTTGTCTTATCCATTGAAGATCCATTGAAACTCATTAAAACACGAAGTCTCATTGTCCAAAGTTAAATCACCTATCGAGACAATGGGACAGAAATTCGGCTCTCCGGCTTCCCGCGGGTGCAAGGATCGCGCGCGTACTTACCTACCGCGCCTGCCGTTGTGCTTCGGGCCCGCGTGGAATTCGGCTCCTGGACCTCCTCCAGCTGCCGGCGCGCAGTGCTTGCGTATCCCAGGGGCGCAGTTAGTTCGAAGCGTCCCCTGGGATCACGTGGGCCATGGAGAGCCAATCGGAGCAGGGAATATTCATTCATAGATTTTGACAGACCTGTCAAATCTATGAATAGAGATCGGCCCCAAAACCTCACTAAAACTTCAAATAAATTTTAAAAAAACAACACATTTTTAAAATAACCATAAATTACATAAATTAACTACTTTAAACAAAAATTTTAATTTTTGAAATAATTAATTACACTTTTTAACGGTGCTAAAAATAAACTTACCTTTCTTTAAAGTATGTAAAAAAGATAAACCTGTTGAAAAAATGTTTAAATTGTATTTAATTCACCACTTACCTTGTTCAAAGCAGGCCTTGCGCCTCCTTTTTTCCCCGCGCAGCTTCTCCGTACTTACCCTCATGGAGAAACCTGAAAAAAAAACCGAAGTTCGCTGCGTGCGCGCTGCCTCTCCGGCGCACGCGGTCGACCTCTGAACCCCTTCCTTCAGGGAAACGGAAGTTCCGGTTTCCAGCGCATGCGCAGTGCATGTGTGAAACCGGCACTTTGGTTGGATCTACGGGTGAGTACACAGCGCGTACTCACCCGTGGAGACCCGAATTTCTGGCCCAAATGTGGTAGAGAATTCCACAGGTTCACCACACTCTGGGTGAAGAAATTCCTCCTCATCTCAGTCCTAAATGGCTTACCCCTTATCCTTAGACTGTGACCCCTGGTTCTGGACTCCCCGGTCATCGGGAACATCCTTCCTGCATCCAGTCTGTCTAGTCCTGCTAGAATTTTATAAGTTTCAATGAGATCCCCTCTCATTCTTCTAAACTCTAGCGAGTATAAGCCCAATCGACCCAATCTCTCCTCATACGTCATTCCTGCCATCCCAGGTATCAGTCTGGTGAATCTTCGCTGCACTCCCTCCATGGCAAGAACATCCTTCCTCAGATAAGACGACCAAAACTGCACACAATACTCAAGGTGTGGTCTCACCAAGTCCGCCTTAAATCTGTGTCTTCTGGTTATCGGCCCTTCAGCCAGTGGAAACGGTTTCTCTTGATTTACTCTGTCTAAACCCTTCGTGATTTTGAACGCCTCTATCAAATCTCCTCTTAGCATTCTCTGCTCCAAGGAGAACAGCCCCAGCTTCTCCAGTCTCTCCACGCAACTGCAATCCTCATCCCCCTGGAACCATTCTAGTAAATCTCCTCTGCACCCTCTCCAAATCCTTCACATCTTTCCTACAGTGCGGTGCCCAGAATTGGTGAATGGCTTTTTTCCTACATTACGACAGTGACTCCACTTCAAAAGCAATTCATTGACTGTAAAGCTCTTTGAGACGTCCGGTGGTCGTGAAAGGCGCCATATAATTGCGAGTCTTTCCTTCATGTGGTAAAATGTACAGCCAGATTGGACTGACTACTGGATTTAGAGAAATAACAACAGAAAACGCTGGAAAAACTCAGCAGGCCAGGCAGCATCCGTGGAGAGAGAAACAGTTAACGTTTCAGGTCGATGACCTTTCATCAGAACTGGGAAGAGCCGGAAATCAAATAGATTTAAGGCCAGGGTAAAGCTGGGAAACTGCCGCCGTGACATCGGCCAGCTCAATTTCTCTGCTCCCCTCACTCACTCCAACCTACCTCCCTCTGAACTTGCAGCACTCCATTCTCTCCGATCCAACCCTGACATTGTCATTAAACCTGCTGACAAGGGTGGCGCTGTTGTTGTTTGGCGAACTGACCTCTACCTAGCGGAAGTTGAACGCCAACTCTCTGACACCTCCTCCTACCTCCACCTGGACCATGACCCCACTACCGAACATCAAGCCACCGTGTCCAAGACTGTCACTGACCTCATCTCCTCTGGAGATCTCCCCCCCACGGCCGCCAACCTCATAGTTCCCCAACCCCGCACAGCCCGCTTCTACCTCCTTCCCAAGATCCACAAACAGGACTGCCCCGGTAGACCCATCGTTTCAGCCTGTTCTTGCCCCACGGAACTTATCTCTTCCTATCTCGACTCTATTTTTTCTCCCCTTGTCCAGTCTCTTCCCACCTACATCCGCGACTCTTCCGATGCCCTCCGCCATTTTAACAGTTTCCAGTTTCCCGGCCCCAACCGTCTCCTCTTCACTATGGACGTACAATCCCTCTACACCTCCATTCCCCACCAGAATGGCCTGAGGGACCTCCGCTTCTTCCTTGAACAGAGGCCCAACCAGTCCCCATCCACCACCACCCTCCTCCACCTGGCTGAACTTGTTCTCACATTGAACAACTTCTCCTTTGACTCTACCCATTTCCTCCAAATTAAAGGTGTTGCTATGGGTACCCGCATGGGTCCTAGCTATGCCTGCCTTTTCGTGGGATATGTGGAACACTCTTTGTTCCAGTCCTACTCGGGTCCCCTCCCTCACCTCTTTTTCCGGTACATTGATGACTGTATCGGTGCCGTCTCCTGCTCTCGCCCTGAACTAGAACATTTCATTCACTATGCTTCCAATTTCCACCCTTCCCTCACCTTCACATGGTCCATCTCCGACTCTTCCCTTCCCTTCCTCGACTTCTCCATCTCCATCTCTGGGGATAGGTTATTGACTAACATTCACTACAAGCCCACTGACTCCCACAGCTACCTGGACTACACTTCCTCCCACCCCGCCTCCTGTAAGGACTCTATTCCATTCTCCCAGTTTCTCCGTCTCCGCCGCATCTGCTCTGATGATGCCACCTTCCATACCAGTGCTTCCGACATGTCTTCCTTTTTCCTCAACCGAGGATTCCCCTCTACCGTGGTCGACACGGCCCTCGACCGTGTCCGTTCTATCTCCCGCACTTCTGCCCTCACCCCTGCCCCTCCCTCCTGGAGCCACGATAGAGTTCCCCTTGTCCTCACCTTTCATCCCACCAGCCTCCACATGCAACGGATCATCCTCCGCCATTTCCGCCACCTCCAGCGTGATCCCACCACTAAACGCATCTTCCCCTCACCTCCCCTTTCAGCATTCCGTAGGGACCGCTCCCTCCGCGACACCCTAGTCTACTCCTCTACCACCCCCAGCACCCCTTCCCCTTCGCCCGGCACCTTCCCGTGCACGCGCAGGAGATGCAACACATGCCCTTATACCTCCCCTCTTCCCACTGTCCAGGGCCCCAAACACCCCTTCCAGGTGAAACAGCGATTTACTTGTACTTCCTGCAATTTAGTATACTGTATTCGCTGCTCACGATGTGGACTCCTCTACATTGGGGAGACCAAACGCAGATTGGGTGACCGCTTTGCGGAACACCTCCGTTCAGTCCGTAAGGGGGACCCCGAGCTCCCGGTGGCCTGTCACTTTAATTCACCGCTTCACTCCCACTCTGACCTCACCGTCCTCGGCCTATTACACTGTTCCACGGAAGCGCAGCGTAAGCTCGAGGAACAGCACCTCATCTTTCGTTTAGGCACGCTACAGCCCTCTGGACTCAACATCGAGTTCAACAATTTCAGATCATAACCTCAGCTCCAATCACATTTATATTTTATTTTTATTTGTCCCCCCCCCACCTTTTCTTTTCCTCCTAGAAGCTGGCAGCTGTCCTTCATTCTGCCAGTGGATTTCACACTTCATTCAGCCTTAATCTGTCACATTAACACCACCTCTAGCCTTGCATATCTCTTAATGTCTCTTAATGTCTCTTCATCTCCCCCTTTGTTCCTTTATCCCCTCCCCCTTTTCCCAGCTTTACCCTGGCCTTAAATCTATTTGATTTCCGGCTCTTCCCAGTTCTGATGAAAGGTCATCGACCTGAAACGTTAACTCTCTTTCTCTCTCCACGGATGCTGCCTGGCCTGCTGAGTTTTTCCAGCGTTTTCTGTTGTTATTTCGGATTTCCAGCATCCGCAGTATTTTGCTACTGGATTTAGAGAGTTGGATTGTGGGGGTTTCGGGATAGGCAACTTTGGACAGCTGCTGGGAGTTGGAAACATGGGAATTGCTGGATGATACTGTGCACAGTTCTGGTCTCCGTATACCTTGGTTAGACCACACTTGGAGCACCGTGCACAGTTCTGGTCTCCGTATACCTTGGTTAGACCACACTTGGAGCACTGTGCACAGTTCTGGTCTCCATATACCTTGGTTAGACCACACTTGGAGCACTGTGCACAGTTCTGGTCTGCATA
>JASTWF010000036.1:177603-186127 GCA_030390025.1 Squalus acanthias | reverse complement strand
CCCCCCCCCTCTCTCTCTCTCTCTCTCTCTCTCTCCCCCTATCTCTCTCTCACAGAGATCACCGACCCGACCAGCTACTACCTGTCGTGTGTTTGGAGCTTCATCACCCTGAAGTGGGCTTCCATCCTCTCGCTCTACTCCCACCGGTACCGCAAGGAGTTCGCCGACATCAGCATTCTCAGCGACTTCTGACCCCGCCGCGCGGGCAGGAATGGAGTGACGCGCGCTGCGGCCTTCACACGATTGGACGCGCGGGAGGGGAGGGGAGGAGCGGCGAGCGAGCGAGGGAGAGAGAGAGACAGAGACAGAACTCCCCTCTGCAAAGTATTTTTGTAGAGCTCCGCCGCAGGACGAGCCTCGTTCTCCCCCCCCGTGGGATCTTCCTGCTCCCGTTCCCCGACTCCCGTCGGATTTTAAGTCATTTTATTAACACGGTTCAAGGGTCACAGGTCGTGGTGGGGGGAAAGGAGGTTTCGCGGTGACTCACTCGCACAGATACCGGAATATTCTGTCTGTCTCTCCCCCCCTCTCCCCCCCTCTCTCTCTCCCTCTCTCTCTCCCCCCGTCTCCCCCTCCCCCTGTCTCTCTCTCTCTGTCTCTCTCCCTCTCTCTCTTTCTCTCCCCCCTCTCTCTCTCTCCCCTCTGTCACATGGACCAGCTAATTTATTTATTTTCCACGATTCCTGTGCTTCTTTTGTTGTTATTTAATAATCTCTTTTTCCCCCTCCCTCTCGCCCTGTTCATTTTAAGAGGCACATTTCCATAAAATCATAGAATCTCCCCCCTGCTCTTTCCCTCGTAGCCCTGTGAATTTTTCCCCTTCAAGTATTTATCCAATTCTCCTTTTGAAAGTTACTATTGAATCTGCTCCCACCGCCCTTTCAGGCAGCGCGTTCCAGATCACAACTCGCTGCGTGAAAAACAAATTCTCCTCATCTCCCCCTCTGGTTCTTTTGCCGATTATCTTCAATCTGTGTCCTCTGGTTACCGACCCTCCTGCCACTGGAAACACTTTCTCCCTCTCCACTCGTATCAAAACCCCTCGTAATTCTGAACGCCTCTATTAAATCTCCCCCTTAACCTTCTCTGCTCTAAGGAGAACAACCCCAGCTTCTCCAGTCTCTCCACATAACTGAAGTCCCTCATCCCCTGGTACCATTCTGGTCAATCTCCGCACCCTCTCCAAGGCCCTTGATATCCTTCCTAAAGTGTGGTGCCCAGAATTGGACACAATACTCCAGCTGGTGCCTAACCGCTGATTTATAAAGGGTTTAATGTACTTCCCTTGCTTTTGTACCTTCTGCCTCTGTTGTACTATATATAGAACAAATGGAGAATTTGGATGTTATATTTAATGGCCGGTATAATACTTGACAGAAGATTATTCTCTCTCTCTCTCTCTAACTAGTGGTTCGCAACTCTCCGATTTCCTGCCGTGTCCTAACTCGCACTGACTCCCGTTCTCCCATCGCCCCACCCCTGTGCTCGCTGACCTCCATTGGCTCCCGTTCCGAATTTACAACTTCTCATCCTTGTGTTCAAATCCCTCCCTGGCCTCCTCGCGCCTCCCTCCCTATCTCTGTAACCTCCTCCAGCCCCTACAACCCTCCCTATCTCTGTAACCTCCTCCAGCTCCCTACAACCCTCCCTATCTCTGTAACCTCCTCCAGCCTCCTACAACCCTCCCTATCTCTGTAACCTCCTCCAGCCCCCTACAACCCTCCGTATCTCTGTAACCTCCTCCAGCCCCTACAACCCTCCCTATCTCTGTAACCTCCTCCAGCCCCTACAACCCTCCCTATCTCTGTAACCTCCTCCAGCCCCCAACAACCCTCCCTATCTCTGTAACCTCCTCCAGCCCCCGAAAAAACCCTCCCTATCTCTGTAACCTCCTCCAGCTCCCTACAACCCTCCCTATCTCTGTAACCTCCTCCTGCCCCCTACAACCCTCCCTATCTCTGTAACCTCTTCCAGCCCCCTACAATCCTCCCTATCTCTGTAACCTCCTCCAGCCCCCTACAAACCTCCCTATCTCTGTAACATCCTCCAGCCCCCTACAACCCTCCCTATCTCTGTAATCTCCTCCAGCCCCTTACAACCCTCCCTATCTCTGTAACCTCCTCCAGCCCCCTACAACCCTCCCTATCTCTGTAACCTCCTCCAGCCCTCTACAGCCCTCCCTATCTCTGTAACCTCCTCCAGCCCCCTCCAACCCTCCCTATCTCTGTAACATCCTCCAGCCCCCTACAACCCTCCCTATCTCTGTAATCTCCTCCAGCCCCTTACAACCCTCCCTATCTCTGTAACCTCCTCCAGCCCCCTACAACCCTCCCTATCTCTGTAACCTCCTCCAGCCCTCTACAGCCCTCCCTATCTCTGTAACCTCCTCCAGCCCCCTCCAACCCTCCCTATCTCTGTAACCTCCTCCAGCCCCCTCCAACCCTCCCTATCTCTGTAACATCCTCCAGCCCCCTCCAACCCTCCCTATCTCTGTAACATCCTCCAGCCCCCGACAACCCTCCCTATCTCTGTAACCTCCTCCAGCCCCCTCCGAGATCTCTGCGCTCCTCCAAATCCGGCCTCTCGCGCCTCCCCGATTTCCATCGCTCCACCATTGGCGGCCGTGCCTTCAGCCACCTGGGCCCTAAGCTCTGGAATTCCCTCCCTAAACCTCTCCGCCTCTCTCTCTTCCTTTAAGACGCTCCTTAAAACCTCCCTCTTTGACCAAGCTTTTGGTCACCTGTCCTAATATCTCCTGATGTGGCTCGGTGTCACCTGTCCCAATATCTCCTCATGTGGCTCGGTGTCACCTGTCCCAATATCTCCTGATGTGGCTCGGTGTCACCTGTCCCAATATCTCCTGATGTGGCTCGGTGTCACCTGTCCCAATATCTCCTGATGTGGCTCGGTGTCACCTGTCCCAATATCTCCTGATGTGGCTCGGTGTCACCTGTCCCAATATCTCCTGATGTGGCTCGGTGTCACCTGTCCCAATATCTCCTGATGTGGCTCGGTGTCACCTGTCCCAATATCTCCTGATGTGGCTCGGTGTCACCTGTCCCAATATCTCCTGATGTGGCTCGGTGTCACCTGTCCCAATATCTCCTGATGTGGCTCGGTGTCACCTGTCCCAATATCTCCTGATGTGGCTCGGTGTCACCTGTCCCAATATCTCCTGATGTGGCTCGGTGTCACCTGTCCCAATATCTCCTGATGTGGCTCGGTGTCACCTGTCCCAATATCTCCTGATGTGGCTCGGTGTCACCTGTCCCAATATCTCCTGATGTGGCTCGGTGTCACCTGTCCCAATATCTCCTGATGTGGCTCGGTGTCACCTGTCCCAATATCTCCTGATGTGGCTCGGTGTCACCTGTCCCAATATCTCCTGATGTGGCTCGGTGTCACCTGTCCCAATATCTCCTGATGTGGCTCGGTGTCACCTGTCCCAATATCTCCTGATGTGGCTCGGTGTCACCTGTCCCAATATCTCCTGATGTGGCTCGGTGTCACCTGTCCCAATATCTCCTGATGTGGCTCGGTGTCACCTGTCCCAATATCTCCTGATGTGGCTCGGTGTCACCTGTCCCAATATCTCCTGATGTGGCTCGGTGTCACCTGTCCCAATATCTCCTGATGTGGCTCGGTGTCACCTGTCCCAATATCTCCTGATGTGGCTCGGTGTCACCTGTCCCAATATCTCCTGATGTGGCTCGGTGTCACCTGTCCCAATATCTCCTGATGTGGCTCGGTGTCACCTGTCCCAATATCTCCTGATGTGGCTCGGTGTCACCTGTCCCAATATCTCCTGATGTGGCTCGGTGTCACCTGTCCCAATATCTCCTGATGTGGCTCGGTGTCACCTGTCCCAATATCTCCTGATGTGGCTCGGTGTCACCTGTCCCAATATCTCCTGATGTGGCTCGGTGTCACCTGTCCCAATATCTCCTGATGTGGCTCGGTGTCACCTGTCCCAATATCTCCTGATGTGGCTCGGTGTCACCTGTCCCAATATCTCCTGATGTGGCTCGGTGTCACCTGTCCCAATATCTCCTGATGTGGCTCGGTGTCACCTGTCCCAATATCTCCTGATGTGGCTCGGTGTCACCTGTCCCAATATCTCCTGATGTGGCTCGGTGTCACCTGTCCCAATATCTCCTGATGTGGCTCGGTGTCACCTGTCCCAATATCTCCTGATGTGGCTCGGTGTCACGTGTCCCAATATCTCCTGATGTGGCTCGGTGTCACCTGTCCCAATATCTCCTGATGTGGCTCGGTGTCACCTGTCCCAATATCTCCTGATGTGGCTCGGTGTCACCTGTCCCAATATCTCCTGATGTGGCTCGGTGTCACCTGTCCCAATATCTCCTGATGTGGCTCGGTGTCACCTGTCCCAATATCTCCTGATGTGGCTCGGTGTCACCTGTCCCAATATCTCCTGATGTGGCTCGGTGTCACCTGTCCCAATATCTCCTGATGTGGCTCGGTGTCACCTGTCCCAATATCTCCTGATGTGGCTCGGTGTCACCTGTCCCAATATCTCCTGATGTGGCTCGGTGTCACCTGTCCCAATATCTCCTGATGTGGCTCGGTGTCACCTGTCCCAATATCTCCTGATGTGGCTCGGTGTCACCTGTCCCAATATCTCCTGATGTGGCTCGGTGTCACGTGTCCCAATATCTCCTGATGTGGCTCGGTGTCACCTGTCCCAATATCTCCTGATGTGGCTCGGTGTCACCTGTCCCAATATCTCCTGATGTGGCTCGGTGTGGAACGTCTGTGATTTACGCTCCTGTGAAGCGCCTTGGGACGCGAGCGAGTGTCAAAATCTGCGGGCTGTTTGTTACAGAGAGAGAGAGAGCGAGCCAGAATAAACTTTATTGTGCAGTTTGCAATTGCTTACATGCTAAAACAGTGCGGACTGTACCCCTGTGATGTGTGTGTTAATCGTCTGTGTTGTAATCACTTTATTGCAAATAAAACTCTACTTTTACCAATAAATTCCTTTTGGTCGAGATCTTTTCGTTGAATTTCACAGCACAGAGAGAAGCCATTTAGGAAATTAAATTGTGAAGAGGACCTGATGAGGCTACAAAGGGATATAGATGGGTTAAGTGAACATAAAAAAACAGGGGCCGGAGTAGGCCAATCGGCTCCTCGAGCCTGCTCCGCCATTCAATAAGATCATGGCTGATCCAATCTTGGCCTCAACACCACTTTCCCGCTCTCTCCCCATACTCCTTGATTCCCTTGTAGTTCAAATGTCTGTCAATCTCCGCCTTGAATATATTCAATGACTCCGCCTCCACAGCTCTCCGGGGTAGAGGATTCCAAAGATTCACGACCCTCAGAGAGAAGAAATTCCTCCTCATCTCCGTCTTAAACGGGCGACCCCTTATTCTGAAGCTATGCCGCCTAGTTTTAGATACCCCAACTAGGGGAAACATTCTCTCAGCATCCACCCTGTCAATCCCCCTCAGAATCTTATATGTTTCAATAAGATCACCTCTCATTCTTCTAAACTCCAATGAGTATAGGCCCAACCTGCTCAACCTTTCCTCATACAACAACCCCTTCATCTCCGGAATCAACCTAGTGAACCTTCTCTGAACTGCCTCCAATCAAGTATATCCCTCCTTAAATATGGAGACCACAACTGTACGCAGTACTCCAGGTGCGGTCTCACCAGCGCCCTGTAAAGTTGCATCAAAACTTCCCTACTTTTATACTCTATCCCCCTTGCAATAAAGGCCAACATTCCATTAGCCTTCCTAATTACTTGCTGTACCTGCATGCTAACTTTTTGTGTTTCATGTACTAGGACCCCCAGATCCCTCTGTACCGCAGCATTTTGTAGTCTCACTCCATTTAAATAATAATTTGCTTTTTCATTCTTCCTGCCAAAGTGGATAACCTCACATTTTCCCACATTATACTCCCTCTGCCAAATCTTTGCCCACTCACTGAACCCACTCACTGAACCTATCTCTATCCCTTTGCAGACTCTGTGTGTCCTCCGCACAACTTGCTTTCCCACCTATCTTTGTATCATCAGCAAATTTGGCTACAGTACACTCGGTCACTTCATCCAAGCCATTAATACAGATTGTAAATAGTTGAGGCCCCAGCACTGATCCCTGTGGCACCCCACTAGTTACTGGTTGCCAACCGGAAAATGACCCATTCATCCCGACTCTCTGTTTTCTGTTAGTTAGCCACTACCCGATCCATGCCAATATATTACCCCCAACTCCCGTGAGCTCTTATCTTGTGCAGTAACCTTTTATGTGGCACCTTATCGAATGCCTTCTGGAAATCCAAATACAGTACATCTACTGGTTCTCCTTTATCCACCCTGTTTGTTACATCCTCAAAGAACTCTAGCAAATTTGTTGAACATGATTTCCCTTTCATAAAACCATGTTGACTCTGACTATGGGAGTGTTTGATGGGACAGTGTAGAGGAAGCTTTTCTCTGTATCTAACCCGTGTTGTACCTGCCCTGGGGGTGTTTGATGGGACAGTGTAGAGGTAGCTTTACTCTGTATCTAACTCCCATGCTGTACCTGCCCTGGGAGTGTTTGATGGGGACAGTGTAGAGGGAGCTTTACACTGTATCTAACCCCGTGTTCTACCTGCCCTGGGAGTGTTTGATGGGGACAGTGTAGAGGGAGCTTTACTCTGTATCTAACCCGTGCTGTACCTGCCCTGGGAGTGTTTGATGAGACAGTGTAGAGTGAGCTTTACTCTGTATCTAACCCCGTGCTGTACCTGCCCTGGGTGTGTTTGATGGGACAGTGTAGAGTGAGCTTTACTCTGTATCTAACTCCCATGCTGTACCTGCCCTGGGAGTGTTTGATGGGGACAGTGTAGAGGGAGCTTTACTCTGTATATAACCCGTGCTGTACCTGCCCTGGGAGTGTTTGATGGGACAGTGTAGAAGGAGCTTTACTCTGTATCTAACCCCGTGCTGTACCTGCCCTGGGAGTGTTTGATGGGCCAGTGTAGAGGGAGCTTTACTCTGTATCTAACCCGTGCTGTACCTGCCCTGGGAGTGTTTGATGGGACAGTGTAGAGGGAGCTTTACTCTGTATCTAACCCGTGCTGTACTTGCCCTGTTCAGCTCATTGAACATTAACCCATGAGAGTTGAAGTCCCCATTTAAGCATCTAATTATTGTGTCATTAATCCTTATGCTTCTTGCCTTTGCTTGCATTTGGGCTTTGATGGATTGACATTGAAACTGGAGCTCCAACCCAGTTCCACGGAATAAGTAGGCGAATAAATTCATCTCCTGCGGATTTATTGGTCCAAAATATTTTAATATTGTGGTTACGGCATAAACAATCGATTATAAATATCTCTTTGATGCTTTACAACGTATGTCATCTCCTGGTAGACCATTCAGCCACAGTCACCATCGGCGAGGCTGTGCTTCGTCCGAGGGCTTCAAGAGAAACGATTCGATTGGGTCTTTCCTCCGTTGCCCGGAATCCCTCTCCTCCCCCCCCCCCCCCCCCCCCCCCCCCCCCCCACCCTCCCTTCCTCTTATTTACAATCGACATCTTCAACGGACTGACCATTACAAAAAAAAAACACCAAGGCACTTCTAGTTTGGTCGAACGGGACAAAGGCATTTGCTTCGCTCAACAGTCGCAAAGGAAAGTCGCCGTCCTGAATTCCTGCATCTTCGCCTGTTCCATTTTGGTCCCAAAACCCTATCGTCCAGGCACTTCCCTCCCCCCGCCCCGCGCCCTCCCCTCCCTACCCCCCACCAACACAAACCCCGCCACCCACCCACCCAACTCTGGGAGACGGGGAGAAGTTTTCCAATTCTTTTGATCCGATTCCCCCCCCCCCCCCCTCTCTCCCTCCCGAAAAAGATTCCCAGAGCTCGCTGGACTGGGAGGAGGATTGAGGTCATTGTGTACAGGAATGTTGTCGCTCAATATTCCACCATTAGGAGCTAGGCGATCGAGTCCGTGTGCATATAATATATATATATATATATATTGCTTTTTTTTTTAAAAAAAGGAGACATTAACAATGGTTAAGGAATGTCTTTGGAAGTTGGGCACAGGTTAACGTAGAGTAGGGTGATCCTGAGTATTAATGACAGTCCTTGACTGCCCAACCACAACAGCCTCGGCAACTCTTCAATCTTCAAGTGGCGACTGGAAGGGGCCCTGAATAATGGCCCTTGACCATCTCCAGCTCTTCACCACGCCGTTCTCCCGCCGATTGGGGTGCGGATTCGTCCGATAGGCGACAGGATTTGCCCAAGGCACTGCTTTCAACACTTACTCTTGGTGTTGAGTTGTCGCTTGGACTTGTGTTTTTTTTTTGGTTTGGAGGCTGAGGGGGAGGGGGAGGGGGGGAGAGGTGGGTGGGGAAAGGGCGGGATGGGGAGAATTCCCACCCCGGTCCTCCTCCTCCTCGTCCCCTCCCTCCCCCACACAATGATTGTCAATACTGATCGATAAAACTCAGACCGCCCAGGGCGCCGGTCTGGTCAGCAGGTTCCGAT
>JASTWF010000036.1:145103-172603 GCA_030390025.1 Squalus acanthias | reverse complement strand
TGAATGGCCTCCTCCTGTTCCTAATGTAACAGTCTCGAGGGGGGCTGAATGGCCTCCTCCTGTTCCTAATGTAACAGGCTCGAGGGGCTGAATGGCCTCCTCCTGTTCCTAATGTAACAGACTCGAGGGGCTGAATGGCCTCCTCCTGTTCCTAATGTAACAGGCTCGAGTGGGCTGAATGGCCTCCTCCTGTTCCTAATGTAACAGGCTCGAGGGGGGCTGAATGGCCTCCTCCTGTTCCGAATGTAACAGGCTCGAGGGGCTGAATGGCCTCCTCCTGTTCCGAATGTAACAGACTCGAGGGGGGCTGAATGGCCTCCTCCTGTTCCTAATGTAACAGGCTCGAGGGGGCTGAATGGCCTCCTCCTACTCCTATGTTCCAAGGTTCCTCGTATATTAGTATCTTTGTTTCTCTCTCTCGCGATCGAATTCTCCTCCTCTCCATCTCTCCCTCCTCCAGCACTGAGGTTGTGTCCCTCAGCGGACTAACAACTTCCCGACTCTCCGTCAGTCGCGTGACGACAGTAAATGTTGGTGTTCAGAGGGGGTTTGGGGGTCCTTGTAATCGAATCACTGAAAGTTAACATGCAGGTACAGCAAGCAATTAGGAAAGCACATGGTATGTGGGTCTTTATTGCAAGGTGGTTGGAGTACAAGAGTAAGGAAGTCTTGCTACAATTGTACAGGGCCTTGGTGAGACCACACCTGGAGTACTGTGCACAGTTTTGGTCTCTTTACCTAAGGAAGGATATACTTGCCATAGGAGGGAGTGCAACGAAGGTTCACTAGATTGATTCCTGGGATGGGGGGGATTGTCCTGTGAGGAGAGATTGAGTAGACTAGGCCTATATTCTCTAGTGTTTAGAAGAATGAGAGGTGATCTCACTGAAACATACAAGATTCTTACAGGGCTTGACAGGGTAGATAAGAACATAAGAAGTAGGAGCAGGAGTCGGCCATATGGCCCCTCGGGCCTGCTCCTGCCATTCAATAGGATCATGGCTGATCCGAACCTAGACTCACGTCCACTTCCCTGCCCGCTCCCCATAACCCTTAATTCCCTCATCAGCTAGGAAACTGTCTATCTCCGTTTTAAATTTATTTAATGTCGCAGCTTCCACAGCTCTCTGAGGTAGCAAATTCCATAGATTTACTACCCTCTGAGTGAAGAAGTTTCTCCTCATCTCAGTTTTGAAACGGCAGCCCCTTATTCTAAGATGATGCCCCCTAGTTCTAGTCTCACCCATCAGTGGAAACATCCTCCCCGCCTCCACCCGATCAAGCCCTCTCACAATCTTATATGTTTCGATAAGATCGCCTCTCATTCTTCTGAATTCCAATGAGTAGAGGCCCAACCTACTCAACCTTTCCTCATAAGTCAACCCCCTCATCTCCGGAATCAACCGAGTGAACCTTCTCTGAACTGCCTCCAGAGCAAGTATATCTTTTCTTAAATGCTGAGAGGATGTTTTCCCCCCTGGCTGGGGAGTCTAGAACCAGGGGTCACAGTCTCAGGATAAGGGATCGGCCATTTAGGACTGAGATGAGGAGGAATTTCTTCACTCAGAGGGTGGTGAATCTTTGGAATTCTCTACCCCAGAGGGCTGTGGATGCTCAGTCGTTGAGTATACTCAAGACAGAGATCGATAGATTTTTGGACTCTAGGGGAATCGAGGGATATGGGGATCGGGCGGGAGAGTGGAGTTGAGGTCGGTGATCAGCCATGATCTCATTGAATGGCGGAGCAGGCTCGAGGGGCCGAATGGCCTCCTCCTGCTCCTAATTCTTATGTTCTTATAACTCAACGTGTGACTGTGAGGGAGACTTCAAGACTGACCCCAAACTTGTTCTCACTCCATGGGTCCACACACACACGTGCTCACACACACACGTGCTCACACACACACACGTGCTCACACACACACGTGCTCACACACACACGTGCTCACACACACACGTGCTCACACACACACACGTGCTCACACACACACACGTGCTCACACACACACGTGCTCACACACACACACGTGCTCACACACACACGTGCTCACACACACACGTGCTCACACACACACGTGCTCACACACACACGTGCTCACACACACACATGTGCTCACACACACACACGTGCTCACACACACACGTGCTCACACACACACGTGCTCACACACACACGTGCTCACACACACACACGCTCACACACACACGTGCTCACACACACACACGCTCACACACACACGTGCTCACACACACACGTGCTCACACACACACACGTGCTCACACACACACACGTGCTCACACACACACACGTGCTCACACACACATACGCACAAACACAGTTCCAAGCAGGAGTCACTGGACAGTGAGCAGGAGCCGGAGCCCTGGCCGATTAACGCCCTCCCTAGTCCCAGGGATACCGCAGTCTATCCCAGTCTCTCCGACACTGACCCAGACAGATTCCCCGGGAGTGCCTGATGTCACCGCTGGATATATCCTGATTACTTCTCCATTACTGACCTCACCTCTGTCTGCGTCAATATCCTCCGACAATGACAAGATAGGATGAGACCAGAACTGAGAGGTTTATAACTATCAGGAAAGACTGAACAGGCTGGGGCTCTTTTCTCCAGAATAGAGAAGGCTGAGGAGTGACCTGATCGAGGTCTTTAAAATTATGAAGGGTTTCGATAGGGTAGACGTAGAGAAGATTGTTGGGGAGACCAGAACTAGGGGCCATCAATACAAGATAGTCACTAATAAATCCAATAGGGAATTCTTTACCCAGAGAGTGGTGAGAATGTGGAACTCTCTACCACAAGGAGTGGTTGAGGTGAATAGCGTAGAAGATCGAACTCGCATTTCTCCAGCCCCTTTCACCACCTCAGGACGTCCCAAAGCGCTTCACAGCCAATGAAGTACTTTTTTTGAAGTGTGGTCACTGTTGTAATGTAGGAAACGCGGCAGCCAAATTGCACACAGCAAGCTCCCACAAACAGCAATGTGATAAATGACCAGATCATCTGTTTTTTAGTGATGTTGGTTGAGGGATAAATATTGGCCCCAGGACACCGGGGAGAACTCCCCCTGCTCTTCTTCGAAATAGTGCAATGGGATCTTTTATGCCCACCAGAGAGCAGACGGGGCCTCGGTTTAACGTCTCATCTGAAAGATGGTCCCTCCGACAGTGCGGCGCTCCCTCAGCACTGCCCCTCCGACAGTGCGGGGCTCCCTCAGTACTGCCTCTCCGACAGTGCGGCGCTCCCTCAGTACTGCCCCTCCGACAGTGCGGCGCTCCCTCAGTACTGCCTCTCCGACAGTGTGGCGCTCCCTCAGTACCGCCCCTCCGACAGTGCGGCGCTCCCTCAGTACCGCCCCTCCGACAGTGCGGCGCTCCCTCAGTACCGCCCCTCCCACAGTGCGGCGCTCCCTCAGTACCGCCCCTCCGACAGTGCGGCTCTCCCTCAGTACTGCCCCTCCGACAGTGCGGCGCTCCCTCGGTACCGCCCCTCCGACAGTGCGGCGCTCCCTCAACCAACAACCTTCTGACTCAGAGGCGAGGTTACGCCACAGGTACATTTAAGGGGGAAGCTGGATAAACACACGAGGGAGAAAGGAATAGACGGATATGGTGATAGGGTGAGATGAAGTAGGGGTGGGGAGGAGGCTGGTGTGGATCATAAACACCGGCACGGACACGTTGGGCCGAATGGCCTGTCTCTGTGCGGTAAATAGTTTGCAAGTAGGCAGGTGATGCTCCAAGGGTGGGGCGAGTCCACTCACATTTAGCCGAGACCTTGTAGCCCCCGAGTTGGGGCGGATGACCCTCAACGGCATCGAATCCCGAGGAGACAAGGACAACGTCCGGAGCGAACTCTTTGGCAATCGGCATCACCACCGTCCTGTAACCGGACAGGAAACGAGACATTAGTTGAGGTTCGGCGGTCGCAGTGTAACGAGAGAAATGGTGGTGCTCACCTCCCCCACGCGAGAGACCCTCGTCAGAAGGAGACGTTCAACAAATATTTAAGAGATGGAGAGAAGCAAGCAGTGTCACTGACCATCAACCCCCTTCCCATTCACTCCCGTTGTACAGAATCCCAATGGACCCAAACCCCTTCCCATTCACTCCCACTTTACAGAATCCCAATGGACCCAAACCCCTTCCCATTCACTCCCACTGTACAGAATCCCAATGGATCCAAACCCTTCCCATTCACTCCCACTTTACAGAATCCCAATGGACCCAAACCCCTTCCCATTCACTCCCACTGTACAGAATCCCAATGGACCCAAACCCCTTCCCATTCACTCCCACTGTACAGAATCCCAATGGATCCAAACCCTTCCCATTCACTCCCACTTTACAGAATCCCAATGGACCCAAACCCCTTCCCATTCACTCCCACTGTACAGAATCCCAATGGACCCAAACCCCTTCCCATTCACTTCCACTTTACAGAATCCCAATGGACCCAAACCCCTTCCCATTCACTCCTACTGTACACAATCCCAATGGACCCAAACCCCTTCCCATTCACTCCCACTGTACACAATCCCAATGGACCCAACCCCTTCCCATTCACTCCCATTGTACACAATCCCAATGGACCCAACCCCTTCCCATTCACTCCCACTGTACAGAATCCCAATGGACCCAAACCCCCTTCCCATTCACTCCCACTGTACAGAATCCCAATGGAGAAGTCCAACAGTTTGGGAGTGAGATCCACAGTCTGGGGTGAGGAGTCCAACAGTTTGGGGGGTGAGGAGTCCCACAGTTCGGAGATGAGAACTGTCACAGTTTGGGGGTGAGGAGTCCCACAGTTTGGGGGGTGAGGAGTCCCACAGTTTGGGGGGTGAGCAGTCCCACAGTTTGGGGGGCGAGGAGTCCCACAGTTCGGAGATGAGAACTGTCACAGTTTGGGGGCGAGGAGTCCCACAGTTTGGGGGGCGAGGAGTCCCACAGTTCGGAGATGAGAACTGTCACAGTTTGGGGGGGGGTGAGGAGTCCCACAGTTTGGGGGGTGAGGAGTCCCACAGTTCGGAGATGAGAAGTGTCACTGTTTGGGGGGCGAGGAGTCCCACAGTTTGGGGGGCGAGGAGTCCCACAGTTTGGGGGGTGAGGAGTCCCAAGGTTTGGGGGGTGAGGAGTCCCACTGTTCGGAGATGAGAACTGTCACAGTTTGGGGGCGAGGAGTCCCACAGTTTGGGGGGGGTGAGGAGTCCCACAGTTTGGGGGGCGAGGAGTCCCACAGTTCGGAGATGAGAACTGTCACATTTTGGGGGCGAGGAGTCCCACAGTTTGCGGGGGGGGTGAGGAGTCCCACAGTTTGGGGGGTGAGGAGTCCCACAGTTTGGGGGGCGAGGAGTCCCACAGTTTGGGGGGTGAGGTGTCCCACAGTTTGGGGGGTGAGGAATCCCACAGTTTGGGGGGTGAGGTGTCCCACAGTTTGGGGGGTGAGGAGTCCCACAGTTTGGGGGGTGAGGAGTCCCAACAGTTTGGGGGGTGACGAGTCCCACAGTTCGGAGATGAGAACTGTCACAGTTTGGGGGGGTGAGGAGTCCCCACAGTTTGGGGGGTGAGGAGTCTCACAGTTCGGAGATGAGAGCTGTCACAGTTTGGGGGGTGAGGAGTCCCCACAGTTTGGGGGGTGAGGAGTCTCACAGTTCGGAGATGAGAACTGTCACAGTTTGGGGGGTGAGGAGTCCCACAGTTTGGGGGTGAGGAGTCCCAAGGTTTGGGGGGTGAGGAGTCCCACAGTTCGGAGATGAGAACTGTCACAGTTTGGGGGCGAGGTGTCCCACAGTTTGGGGGGGGTGAGGAGTCCCACAGTTTGGGGGGCGAGGAGTCCCACAGTTCGGAGATGAGAACTGTCACAGTTTGGGGGGCGAGGAGTCCCACAGTTTGGGGGGTGAGGTGTCCCACAGTTTGGGGGGTGAGGAGTCCCTGGGGGGCGAGGAGTCCCACAGTTTGGGGGGTGAGGTGTCCCAACAGTTTGGGGGATGACGAGTCCCACAGTTCGGAGATGAGAACTGTCACAGTTTGGGGGGTGAGGAGTCCCCACAGTTTGGGGGGTGAGGAGTCCCACAGTTTGGGGGGTGAGGAGTCCCACAGTTCGGAGATGAGAGCTGTCACAGTTTGGGGGGTGAGGAGTCCCCACAGTTTGGGGGGTGAGGAGTCTCACAGTTCGGAGATGAGAGCTGTCACAGTTTGGGGGGTGAGGAGTCCCCACAGTTTGGGGGGTGAGGAGTCTCACAGTTCGGAGATGAGAACTGTCACAGTTTGGGGGGTGAGGAGTCCCACAGTTTGGGGGTGAGGAGTCCCAAGGTTTGGGGGGTGAGGAGTCCCACAGTTCGGAGATGAGAACTGTCACAGTTTGGGGGTGAGGAGTCCCCACAGTTTGGGGGGTGAGGAGTCCCACAGTTTGGGGGGCGAGGAGTCCCACAGTTTGGGGGGTGAGCAGTCCCACAGTTTGGGGGGCGAGGAGTCCCACAGTTTGCAATGAGTCTTGGCGTCTGCAGAAATCCATTGAAACTTCACCAATCAAGCCAAACTGAGGAAACTCCATCAAACACATTTCCGGTAGCCATTGACGCAAGGGACGCCCAGGTCGATTCACTGTCCCTCCATCGCGCCTCCGCACCAACCCCCCCAACACTCGCCAGAACGCAAGAAGCCATTACCGGAAAGCAGCAAGGTACTCTGCGTCGCCCATCGGAGGGTCCAGGCCACCGGTCCACGCCACATTGACGTTAAAACCAACACCAGGGCCACTGCCAACCTGAGGGGGGAAACACAAGGTGGTCAAGGTGGAGGGGAACACAGCAAGGAAGGACTTAAAGCACAAACTCGTATTTCTCCAGCGCCTTTCACCACCTCAGGACGTCCCAAAGCGCTTTCACAGCCAAAGAAGCACTTTTTTGTTTGAAGTCTCGGCCACTGTTTTATAGTCGGGAAAGGTGGCACTCCAATTTGCGCACAGCAAGCTCCCACAAACAGCAACGTCCATTTTGGGCACGGCCACTTGCTCAAAGGGAGTGAATGGGAAGGGGTTGGGTCCATTGGAATTCTGTACTGTCCTGACCTGTCAAACACTCCCGGGTCATGTACAGCATGGGGTTAGATACAGAGTAAAGCTCCCTCTACACTGTCCCATCAAACACTCCCAGGGCAGGTACAGCATGGGGTTAGATACAGAGTAAAGCTCCCTCTACACTGTCCCATCAAACACTCCCAGGGCAGGTACAGCACGGGTTAGAGACAGAGTAAAGCTCCCTCTACACTGTCCCATCAAACACTCCCAGGGCAGGTACAGCACGGGTTAGATACAGAGTAAAGCTCCCTCTACACTGTCCCCAACAAACACTCCCAGGGCAGGTACAGCACGGGTTAGATACAGAGTAAAGCTCCCTCTACACTGTCCCATCAAACACTCCCAGGGCAGGTACAGCACGGGTTAGATACAGAGTAAAGCTCCCTCTACACTGTCACATCAAACACTCCCAGGGCAGGTACAGCACGGGGTTAGATACAGAGTAAAGCTCCCTCTACACTGTCCCATCAAACACTCCCAGGGCAGGTACAGAACGGGTTAGATACAGAGTAAAGCTCCCTCTACACTGTCCCCATCAAACACTCCCAGGGCAGGTACAGCACGGGTTAGATACAGAGTAAAGCTCCCTCTACACTGTCCCATCAAACACTCCCAGGACAGGTACAGCATGGGGTTAGATACAGAGTAAAGCTCCCTCTACACTGTCACATCAAACACTCCCAGGGCAGGTACAGCACGGGGTTAGATACAGAGTAAAGCTCCCTCTACACTGTCCCATCAAACACTCCCAGGGCAGGTACAGCACGGGTTAGATACAGAGTAAAGCTCCCTCTATACTGTCCCCATCAAACACTCCCAGGGCAGGTACAGCACGGGTTAGATACAGAGTAAAGCTCCCTCTACACTGTCCCATCAAACACTCCCAGGACAGGTACAGCACGGGGTTAGATACAGAGTAAAGCTCCCTCTACACTGTCCCATCAAACACTCCCAGGGCAGGTACAGCACGGGTTAGATACAGAGTAAAGCTCCCTCTACACTGTCCCATCAAACAGTCCCAGGGCAGGTACAGCACGGGTTAGATACAGAGTAAAGCTCCCTCTACACTGTCCCATCAAACACTCGCAGGTCAGGTACAGCCCGGGTTAGATACAGAGTAAAGCTCCCTCTACACTGTCCCATCAAACACTCCCAGGTCAGGTACAGCCCGGGTTAGATACAGTGTAAAGCTCCCTCTACACTGTCCCATCAAACACTCCCAGGGCAGGTACAGCATGGGTTAGATACAGTGTAAAGCTCCCTCTACACTGTCCCATCAAACACTCCCAGGGCAGGTACAGCACGGGTTAGATACAGAGTAAAGCTCCCTCTACACTGTCCCATCAAACACTCCCAGGGCAGGTACAGCACGGGGTTAGATACAGAGTAAAGCTCCCTCTACACTATCCCATCAAACACTCCCAGGGCAGGTACAGCACGGGGTTAGATACAGCATGCCTCTATTTCCCCGCTCCTCAAACTCTCTGAGCAATCTCGGGCAGGCTGGATGGCTACATGGGCGGTCAGCATCACCAGGCTGGACAATGAAGCTACGGCCCCTTGTTAACGGGACGGCGACCAACTCGAACTCAGATGACCCACAGGAAGAAGCAGGCCATAACCCCGTCGGTCTCGAGCCTACGGTGGAGATGGAGGGGACAGGTGCCGAGGTCTCCCTGCAGCCATTTCTACCGCCCCCAGCGCAAGGGCGCACTGACCTCGTCTGCGGCTCCGCTCCCAGGGAAGAAATTCCCGTCGTCATGGCGATGGAGGGAGATGTAGAGCACGTTGGGGTCCCTGTAGAAGACTTGCTGGGTCCCGTTCCCATGGTGGACGTCCTATTGGAAGCCAAGGTTTACACTTAGAGAATGAGGCTCCTTAACAACCCCATTCCTCCAACAAACTTGGATTTATCTCGCACCTCACGCGCTTCACAGCCAATGAAGTACTTTTTTTGAAGTGTGGTCCCTGTTGTAATGTAGGAAACGCGGCAGCCAATTTGCGCACAGCAAGCTCCCACTAACAGCAACGTGATAAATGACCAGATCATCTGCTTTAGTGATGTTGATTGAGGGATAAATATTGGCCCCAGGACACTGGGGTGAACTCCCTCAGTACCGCCCCTCCGACAGTGCCGCGCTCCCTCAGTACTTCCCCTCCGACAGTGCGGCTCTCCCTCAGTACTGCCCCTCCAACAGTGCGGCGCTCCCTCAGTACCGCCCCTCCGATAGTGCGGCGCTCCCTCAGTACTGTCACTCCGACAATGCCGCGCTCCCTCAGTACCGCCCCTCCGACAGTGCGGCGCTCCCTCAGTACCGTCCCTCCGACAGTGCGGCGCTCCCTCAGTACCGCCCCTCCGACAGTGCTGCGCTTCCTCAGTACCGCCCCTCCGACAGTGTAGTGCTCCCTCAGTACTGACCCTCCGACAGTGCGGCGCTCCCTCAGTACTGCCCCTCCGATAGTGCGGCGCTCCCTCAGCACCACCCCTCCGACAGTGCGGCGCTCCCTCAGCACCACCCCTCCGACAGTGCGGCGCTCCCTCAGTACCGCCCCTCCGACAGTGCGGCGTCCCTCAGTACCGCCCCTCCGACAGTGCGGCGCTCCCTCAGTACCGCCCCTCCGACAGTGCTGCGCTCCCTCAGTACCGACCCTCCGACAGTGCTGCGCTCCCTCAGTACCGCCCCTCCGACAGTGCGGTGCTCCCTCAGTACTGCCCCTCCGACAGTGCGGCGCTCCCTCAGTACTGCCCCTCCCACAGTGCGGCGCTCCCTCAGTACCGCCCCTCCGACAGTGCGGCACTCCCTCAGTACTGCCCCTCCCACAGTGCGGCGCTCCCTCAGTACTGCCCCTCCCACAGTGCGGCGCTCCCTCAGTACTGCCCCTCCGACAGTGCGGCGCTCCCTCAGTACCGCCCCTCCGACAGTGCGGCACTCCCTCAGTACTGCACCTCCGACAGTGCGGCGCTGCCTCAGTACTGCCCCTCCGACAGTGCGGCGCTCCCTCAGTACTGCACCTCCGACAGTGCGGCGCTCCCTCAGTACCGTCCCTCCGACAGTGCGGCGCTCCCTCAGTACCGCCCCTCCGACAGTGCTGCGCTTCCTCAGTACCGCCCCTCCGACAGTGTAGTGCTCCCTCAGTACTGACCCTCCGACAGTGCGGCGCTCCCTCAGTACTGCCCCTCCGATAGTGCGGCGCTCCCTCAGCACCACCCCTCCGACAGTGCGGCGCTCCCTCAGCACCACCCCTCCGACAGTGCGGCGCTCCCTCAGTACCGCCCCTCCGACAGTGCGGCGTCCCTCAGTACCGCCCCTCCGACAGTGCGGCGCTCCCTCAGTACCGCCCCTCCGACAGTGCTGCGCTCCCTCAGTACCGACCCTCCGACAGTGCTGCGCTCCCTCAGTACCGCCCCTCCGACAGTGCGGTGCTCCCTCAGTACTGCCCCTCCGACAGTGCGGCGCTCCCTCAGTACCGCCCCTCCGACAGTGCGGCGTCCCTCAGTACCGCCCCTCCGACAGTGCGGCACTCCCTCAGTACTGCACCTCCGACAGTGCGGCGCTGCCTCAGTACTGCCCCTCCGACAGTGCGGCGCTCCCTCAGTACTGCACCTCCGACAGTGCGGCTCTCCCTCAGTACTGCCCCTCCGACAGTGCGGCGCTCCCTCAGTACCGCCCCTCCGACAGTGCGGCTCTCCCTCAGTACCGCCCCTCCGACAGTGCGGCGCTCCCTCAATACTGCACGGAACTGTCAGCCTAGACTTTTGTGCTCATGACTCTGGAGTGGGACTTGAACCCACAACCTTCTGACTCAGAGGCGAGGGTGCTGCCCACTGAGCCAGGGCTGAGTGAGGCATTAGAGCGGTGTCCACAGCTATGTGAGTGTGAATGGGAAGGGGTTGGGTCCATTGGGATTCTGTACAGTGGGAGTGAATGGGAAGGGGTTTGGTCCATTGGGATTCTGTACAGTGGGAGTGAATGGGAAGGGGTTTGGTCCATTGGGATTGTGTACAGTGGGAGTGAATGGGAAGGGTTTGGTCCATTGGGATTGTGTACAATGGGAGTGATCGGGAAGGGGTTTGGTCCATTGGGATTCTGTACAGTGAGAGTGAATGGGAAGAGGTTTGGTCCATTGGGATTCTGTACAGTGGGAGTGAATGGGAAGGGGTTGGGTCCATTGGGATTCTGTAGAGTGGGAGTGAATGGGAAGGGGTTTGGTCCATTGGGATTCTGTACAGTGGGAGTGAACGGGAAGGGGGTTGGGTCCATTGGGATTCTGTACAGTGGGAGTGAATGGGAAGGGGTTGGGTCCATTGGGATTCTGTACAGTGGGAGTGAATGGGAAGGCGTGGGTCCAGTGGGACTCTGTACAATGGGAGTGAATGGGAAGGGGTTGGGTCCATTGGGATTCTGTACAGTGGGAGTGAATGGGAAAGGGTTGGGTCCATTGGGATTGTGTACAGTGGGAGTGAATGGGAAGGGGTTGGGTCCATTGGGATTCTGTACAGTGGGAGTGAATGGGAAGGGGTCGGGTCCATTGGGATTGTTTATAGTGGGAGTGAATGGGAAGGGGTTGGGTCCATTGGGATTGTGTACAGTGGGAGTGGATGGGAAGGGGTTGGTCCATTGGGATTCTGTACAATGGGAGTGAATGGGAAGGGTTGGGTCCATTGGGATTCTGTACAGTGGGAGTGAACGGGAAGGGGTTGGGTCCATTGGGATTCTGTACAATGGGAGTGGATGGGAAGGGGTTGGTCCATTGGGATTGTGTACAATGGGAGTGAATGGGAAGGGATTGGGACCATTGGGATTCTGTACAGTGGGAGTGAATGGGAAGGGTTGGGTCCATTGGGATTCTGTACAGTGGGAGTGAACGGGAAGGGGTTGGGTCCATTGGGATTCTTAACGACGGGAGTGATCGGGAAGGGGTTGGTCCATTGGGATTCTGTACAATGAGAGTGAATGGGAAGGGGTTGGGTCCATTGGGATTCTGTACAATGAGAGTGAATGGGAAGGGGTTGGGTCCATTGGGATTGTGTACAGTGGGAGTCAATGGGAAGGGGTTGGGTCCATTGGGATTCTGTACAACGGGAGTGAACGGGAAGGGGTTGGGTCCATTGGGATTCTGTAGAGTGGGAGTGAACGGGAAGGGGTTGGGTCCATTGGGATTGTGTACAATGGGTGTGAACAGGAAGGGATTGGGACCATTGGGATTCTGTATGACGGGAGTGAACGGGAAGGGGTGGGTCCAGTGGGATTGTGTATGACGGGAGTGAACGGGAAGGGGTGGGTCCAGTGGGATTGTGTATGACGGGAGTGAACGGGAAGGGGTTGGGTCCATTGGGATTCTGTACGACGGGAGTGAACGGGAAGGGGTGGGTCCAGTGGGATTCTGTATGACGGGAGTGAACGGGAAGGGGTGGGTCCAGTGGGATTGTGTATGACGGGAGTGAACGGGAAGGGGTGGGTCCAGTGGGATTGTGTATGACGGGAGTGAACGGGAAGGGGTGGGTCCAGTGGGATTGTGTATGACGGGAGTGAACGGGAAGGGGGTGGGTCCAGTGGGATTGTGTATGACGGGAGTGAACGGGAAGGGGTTGGGTCCATTGGGATTGTGTATGACGGGAGTGAATGGGAAGGGGTGGGTCCAGTGGGATTGTGTATGACGGGAGTGAACGGGAAAGGGTTGGGTCCATTGGGATTGTGTATGACGGGAGTGAACGGGAAGGGGTGGGTCCAGTGGGATTCTGTATGACGGGAGTGAACGGGAAGGGGTTGGGTCCATTGGGATTGTGTATGACGGGAGTGAACGGGAAGGGGTGGGTCCAGTGGGATTGTGTATGACGGGAGTGAACGGGAAGGGGTGGGTCCAGTGGGATTGTGTATGACGGGAGTGAACGGGAAGGGGTTGGGTCCATTGGGATTCTGTACAATGGGTGTGAACAGGAAGGGGTTGGGTCCAGTGGGATTCTGTACGACGGGAGTGAACGGGAAGGGTTGGGTCCAGTGGGATTGTGTATGACGGGAGTGAACGGGAAGGGGTGGGTCCATTGGGATTGTGTATGACGGGAGTGAACGGGAAGGGGTTGGGTCCATTGGGATTGTGTATGACGGGAGTGAACGGGAAGGGGTGGGTCCAGTGGGATTGTGTATGACGGGAGTGAACGGGAAGGGGTTGGGTCCATTGGGATTGTGTATGACGGGAGTTAACGGGAAAGGTTTGGTCCATTGGGATTGTGTATGACGGGAGTGAACGGGAAGGGGTGGGTCCAGTGGGATTGTGTATGACGGGAGTGAACGGGAAGGGTTGGGTCCAGTGGGATTGTGTATGACGGGAGTGAACGGGAAGGGTTGGGTCCAGTGGGATTGTGTATGACGGGAGTGAACGGGAAGGGTTGGGTCCAGTGGGATTGTGTATGACGGGAGTGAACGGGCAGGGTTGGGTCCAGTGGGATTGTGTATGACGGGAGTGAACGGGAAGGGGTTGGTCCAGTGGGATTGTGTATGACGGGAGTGAACGGGAAGGGTTGGGTCCATTGGGATTGTGTATGACGGGAGTGAACGGGAAGGGGTGGGTCCAGTGGGATTGTGTATGACGGGAGTGAACGGGAAGGGGTGGGTCCAGTGGGATTGTGTATGACGGGAGTGAACGGGAAGGGGTGGGTCCAGTGGGATTGTGTATGACGGGAGTGAACGGGAAGGGGTTGGGTCCAGTGAGATTGTGTATGACGGGAGTGAACGGGAAGGGTTGGGTCCAGTGGGATTGTGTATGACGGGAGTGAACGGGAAGGGGTGGGTCCAGTGGGATTGTGTATGACGGGAGTGAACGGGAAGGGGTGGGTCCAGTGGGATTGTGTATGACGGGAGTGAACGGGAAGGGGTGGGTCCAGTGGGATTGTGTATGACGGGAGTGAACGGGAAGGGTTGGGTCCAGTGGGATTGTGTATGACGGGAGTGAACGGGAAGGGGTGGGTCCAGTGGGATTGTGTATGACGGGAGTGAACGGGAAGGGGTTGGGTCCAGTGGGATTGTGTATGACGGGAGTGAACGGGAAGGGGTGGGTCCATTGGGATTGTGTATGACGGGAGTGAACGGGAAGGGGTGGGTCCAGTGGGATTGTGTATGACGGGAGTGAACGGGAAGGGTTGGGTCCAGTGGGATTGTGTATGACGGGAGTGAACGGGAAGGGTTGGGTCCAGTGGGATTGTGTATGACGGGAGTGAACGGGAAGGGTTGGGTCCAGTGGGATTGTGTATGACGGGAGTGAACGGGCAGGGTTGGGTCCAGTGGGATTGTGTATGACGGGAGTGAACGGGAAGGGGTTGGTCCAGTGGGATTGTGTATGACGGGAGTGAACGGGAAGGGTTGGGTCCATTGGGATTGTGTATGACGGGAGTGAACGGGAAGGGTTGGGTCCAGTGGGATTGTGTATGACGGGAGTGAACGGGAAGGGGTTGGGTCCATTGGGATTGTGTATGACGGGAGTGAACGGGAAAGGGTGGGTCCAGTGGGATTGTGTATGACGGGAGTGAACGGGAAGGGGTGGGTCCAGTGGGATTGTGTATGACGGGAGTGAACGGGAAGGGGTGGGTCCAGTGGGATTGTGTATGACGGGAGTGAACGGGAAGGGATTGGGACCAGTGGGATTGTGTATGACGGGAGTGAACGGGAAGGGGTGGGTCCATTGGGATTGTGTATGACGGGAGTGAACGGGAAGGGGTGGGTCCAGTGGGATTGTGTATGACGGGAGTGAACGGGAAGGGGTGGGTCCAGTGGGATTCTGTACAGTGGGAGTGAACGGGAAGGGTTGGGTCCAGTGGGATTGTGTACGACGGGAGTGAACGGGAAGGGGTGGGTCCAGTGGGATTCTGTACAGTGGGAGTGAACGGGAAGGGTTGGGTCCAGTGGGATTGTGTACGACGGGAGTGAACGGGAAGGGGTGGGTCCAGTGGGATTGTGTATGACGGGAGTGAACAGGAAGGGTTGGGTCCATTGGGATTGTGTACGACGGGAGTGAACGGGAAGGGGTGGATCCAGTGGGATTGTGTATGACGGGAGTGAACGGGAAAGGTTTGGTCCATTGGGATTGTGTATGACGAGGGTGAACGGGAAGGGGTTGGGTCCAGTGGGATTGTGTATGACGGGAGTGAACGGGAAGGGGTTGGGTCCAGTGGGATTGTGTACGACGGGAGTGAACGGGAAGGGGTTGGGTCCATTGGGATTGTGTACGATGGGAGTGAACGGGAAGGGGTGGGTCCAGTGGGATTGTGTATGACGGGAGTGAACGGGAAGGGGTTGGGTCCATTGGGATTGTGTATGACGGGAGTGAACGGGAAGGGTTTGGTCCAGTGGGATTGTGTATGACGGGAGTGAACGGGAAGGGGGTGGGTCCAGTGGGATTGTGTATGACGGGAGTGAACGGGAAGGGGTGGGTCCAGTGGGATTGTGTATGACGGGAGTGAACGGGAAGGGGTTGGTCCAGTGGGATTGTGTATGACGGGAGTGAACGGGAAGGGGTTGGGTCCATTGGGATTGTGTATGACGGGAGTGAACGGGAAGGGGTTGGTCCAGTGGGATTGTGTATGACGGGAGTGAACGGGAAGGGGTTGGTCCAGTGGGATTGTGTATGACGGGAGTGAACGGGAAGGGGTTGGGTCCATTGGGATTGTGTATGACGGGAGTGAACGGGAAGGGGTTGGTCCAGTGGGATTGTGTATGACGAGAGTGAACGGGAAGGGGTTGGTCCAGTGGGATTGTGTATGACGGGAGTGAACGGGAAGGGGTTGGTTCAGTGGGATTGTGTATGACGGGAGTGAACGGGAAGGGGTGGGTCCAGTGGGATTGTGTATGACGGGAGTGAACGGGAAGGGGTTGGGTCCAGTGGGATTGTGTATGACGGGAGTGAACGGGAAGGGGTTGGGTCCAGTAGGATTGTGTATGACGGGAGTGAACGGGAAGGGGTGGGTCCATTGGGATTGTGTATGACGGGAGTGAACGGGAAGGGGTTGGGTCCAGTAGGATTGTGTATGACGGGAGTGAACGGGAAGGGGTGGGTCCAGTGGATTGTGTATGACGGGAGTGAACGGGAAGGGTTGGGTCCAGTGGGATTGTGTATGACGGGAGTGAACGGGAAGGGTTGGTTCAGTGAGATTGTGTATGACGGGAGTGAACGGGAAGGGGTTGGGTCCAGTGGGATTGTGTATGACGGGAGTGAACGGGAAGGGGTGGGTCAGTGGGATTGTGTATGACGAGGAGTGAACGGGAAGGGGTGGGTCCAGTAGGATTGTGTATGACGGGAGTGAACGGGAAGGGGTTGGGTCCAGTGGGATTCTGTATGACGGGAGTGAACGGGAAGGGGTGGGTCCAGTGGGATTGTGTATGACGGGAGTGAACGGGAAGGGGTGGGTCCAGTGGGATTGTGTATGACGGGAGTGAACGGGAAGGGGTTGGGTCCAGTAGGATTGTGTATGACGGGAGTGAACGGGAAGGGGTGGGTCCAGTGGGATTGTGTATGACGGGAGTGAACGGGAAGGGTTGGGTCCAGTGGGATTGTGTATGACGGGAGTGAACGGGAAGGGTTGGTTCAGTGAGATTGTGTATGACGGGAGTGAACGGGAAGGGGTTGGGTCCAGTAGGATTGTGTATGACGGGAGTGAACGGGAAGGGGTGGGTCCATTGGGATTCTGTATGACGAGGGTGAACGGGAAGGGGTGGGTCCAGTGGGATTGTGTATGACGGGAGTGAACGGGAAGGGGTGGGTCCAGTGGGATTGTGTATGACGGGAGTGAACGGGAAGGGTTTGGTTCAGTGGGATTGTGTACAGTGGGAGTGAACGGGAAGGGGTGGGTCCAGTGGGATTGTGTATGACGGGAGTGAACGGGAAGGGTTGGGTCCAGTGGGATTGTGTATGACGGGAGTGAACGGGAAGGGTTGGTTCAGTGAGATTGTGTATGACGGGAGTGAACGGGAAGGGGTTGGGTCCAGTAGGATTGTGTATGACGGGAGTGAACGGGAAGGGGTTGGGTCCAGTGGGATTGTGTATGACGGGAGTGAACGGGAAGGGGTGGGTCCAGTGGGATTGTGTACAGTGGGAGTGAACGGGAAGGGGTGGGTCCATTGGGATTCTGTATGACGAGGGTGAACGGGAAGGGGTGGGTCCAGTGGGATTGTGTATGACGGGAGTGAACGGGAAGGGGTGGGTCCAGTGGGATTGTGTATGACGGGAGTGAACGGGAAGGGTTGGGTTCAGTGGGATTGTGTACAGTGGGAGTGAACGGGAAGGGTTGGGTCCAGTGGGATTGTGTACAGTGGGAGTGAACGGGAAGGGTTGGGTCACTCACCCAATCCACAATCAGGATCTTGCCGGCGTTCGACTTCTGTAGCAGCTGTTTGGCTGCGATGGCGACGGAATTAAAGAAACAGAATCCCCTGTGAAGGAGGCAGGAAGGGGACAATGAAATACTCAGGAGGGGCAAAGTGCAAGGAGTCAACCAACAAACCTCCCAGTCTCAATGAAACAGGTCGAAGTGAAGACTTCAGCCAAAATGGAGGCGGCGATCTTTGGAACTACACTTGCTTTAGATCACGGCTGGTCTGTACCTCAACTCGATCTCCCCGCCTCTGCTCCGCATCCCTCGAGCCCCTTACCCAACAAAAATCTCAGCCTTGATAGCTCCACTCAGCCCCCCTCGAGCCTGTTACACTAGGAACAGGAGGAGGCCATTCAGCCCCCTTGAGCCTGTTACATTTGGAACAGGAGGAGGCCATTCAGCCCCCTCGAGCCTGTTACATTAGGAACAGGAGGAGGCCATTCAGCCCCCTTGAGCCTGTTACATTTGGAACAGGAGGAGGCCATTCAGCCCCACTCGAGCCTGTTACATTTGGAACAGGAGGAGGCCATTCAGCCCCACTCGAGCCTGTTACATTTGGAACAGGAGGAGGCCATTCAGCCCCACTCGAGCCTGTTACATTAGGAACAGGAGGAGGCCATTCAGCCCCTCCTCGAGCCTGTTACATTAGGAACAGGAGGAGGCCATTCAGCCCCACTCGAGCCTGTTACATTAGGAACAGGAGGAGGCCATTCAGCCCCTCCTCGAGCCTGTTACATTAGGAACAGGAGGAGGCCATTCAGCCCCCCTCGAGTCTGTTACATTAGGAACAGGAGGAGGCCATTCAGCCCCTCCTCGAGTCTGTTACATTAGGAACAGGAGGAGGCCATTCAGCCCCCTCGAGCCTGTTACATTGGAAAAGGAGGAGGCCATTCAGCCTCCTCGAGCCTGTTACATTAGGAACAGGAGGAGGCCATTCAGCCCACCTCGAGCCTGTTACATTAGGAACAGGAGGAGGCCATTCAGCCCCCTCGAGCCTGTTACATTAGGAACAGGAGAAGGCCATTCAGCCCCCCTCGAGCCTGTTACATTAGGAACAGGAGGAGGCCATTCAGCCCCCCTCGAGCCTGTTACATTAGGAACAGGAGGAGGCCGTTCAGCCCCCTCGAGCCTGTTACATTAGTAACAGGAGGAGGACATTCAGCCCCCTCGAGCCTGTTACATTAGGAACAGGAGGAAGCCATTCAGCCCCTTGAGCCTGTTACACAGGAACAGGAGGAGGCCATTCAGCCCCCCTCGAGCCTGTTACATTAGGAACAGGAGGAGGCCATTCAGCCCCCTCGAGCCTGTTACATTAGGAACAGGAGGAGGCCATTCAGCCCCCCTCGAGCCTGTTACATTAGGAACAGGAGGAGGCCATTCAGCCCTCCTCGAGCCTGTTACATCAGGAACAGGAGGAGGCCATTCAGCCCCCCTCGAGCCTGTTACATATGGAACAGGAGGAGGCCATTCAGCCCACATCGAGCCTGTTACATTAGGAACGGGAGGAGGCCATTCAGCCCCTCCCGAGCCTGTTACATTAGGAACAGGAGGAGGCCATTCAGCCCCCCTCGAACCTGTTACATCAGGATCAGGCGGAGGCCATTCAGCCCCTCGAACCTGTTACATCAGGATCAGGAGGAGGCCATTCAGCCCCTCGAGCCTGTTACACAGGAACAGGAGGAGGCCATTCAGCCCCTCGAGCCTGTTACGTTAGGAACAGGAGGAGGCCATTCAGCCACCTCGAGCCTGTTGCACAGGAACAGGAGGAGGCCATTCAGCCCCTCGAGCCTGTCCCGCCATTCAATCAGATTATGGCCGATCTGTATCTTGACTGCATCTACCCGCCTTGGTTCCGTAACCCTTACCCAACAAAAATCTATCAATCCCAGTCTTGAAATTATCAATTGACCCCCAGCCTCGACAGCTTTTTGGGGGAGAGAGTTCCAGATTTCCACTAGCCTTTGTGTGAAGAAGTGCTTCCTGACATCACCCATGAACGGCCTGGCTCTAATTTTAAGGTTACGCCCCCCCCTTGTTCTGGACTCCCCCCACCAGAGGAAATCGTTTCTCTCTCTATCGACCCCATTGAATCCTTTAATCATCTTAAACACTTCGATCAGATCAACCCCTTAATCTTCTACACTCGAGGGAACACAAGCCTCGTCTGTACAACCTGTCCTCGTAATTTAAAACATTTGTCAAAAAAGCAAGAGGGGGGAGATGAGGAGAATGTTTTTCCGCAGCGAGTTGTTGTGATCTGGAACGCGCTGCCTGAAAGGGCGGTGGGAGCAGATTTAATAGTAACTTTCAAAAGGGGAATTGGATAAATACTTGAAGGGGAAAAATTCACAGGGCTACGGGGGAAAGAGCAGGGGGGAGAGTGGGACTAATTGGAGAGCTCGTTCAAAGAGCCGGCACAGGCACGATGGGCCGAATGGCCTCCTCCTGTGCAGATGCAATATAACGTGGATAAATGCGAGGTTATCCACTTTGGTGTCAAAAACAGAAAGGCAGACTATTATCTGAATGGCAATAGATTGGGAAAAGGGGAAGTGCAACGAGACCTGGGTGTCCTTGTGCACCAGTCGCTGAAGGTAAGCATGCAGGTGCAGCAGGCGGTGAAGAAGGCAAATGGTATGTTGGCCTTCATGGCGAAAGGGTTTGAGTACAGGAGCAAGGAGGTCTTGCTGCAGTTGTACAGGGCCTTGGTGAGACCACACCTTGAGTATTGTGTGCAGTTTTGGTCGCCTTATCTGAGGAAGGATGTTCTTGCCATGGAAGGAGTTCAGCGAAGATTCACAAGGCTGATACCTGGGATGGCAGGAATGACATATGAGGAGAGATTGGGTCGATTGGGCTTATACTCGCTGGAGTATAGAAGAATGAGAGGGGATCTCATCGAAACATATAAAATTCTGACAGGTCTGGACAAACTAGACGCAGGAAGAATGTTCCCGATGGTCGGAGAGTCCAGAACCAGGGGTCATAATCTAAGGATAACGGGTAAGCCATTTAGGACAGAAATGAGGAAGAATTTCTTCACCCAGAGAGTGGTGAACCTGTGGAATTCTCTACCACAGAAGGTAGTTGAGGCCAAGTCATTAAATATATTCAAGAATGAGTTAGATATATTTCTTAAAGCTAAAGGTATCAAGGGATATGGGGAGAAAGCAGGGACAGGGTACTGAGTTTGGATGATCAGCCATGATCTCATCGAATGGCGGAGCAGGCTCGAGGGGCCGAATGGCCAACTCCTGCTCCTATCTTCTATGTTTTCTATGATAACCTCTTTTAGCCCCCGGGGTATCATTCTGGTGAATCTGTGCTGCTCCCCCTCCAAAGCCAATCTATCCTTCCTGAGGTGCGGGGCCCCGAACTGAACGCAATCGCTCCAGAGGGGGTCTAAGCAGAGCTCTGTACAACTGAAGGTTGTCTTCCTCCCCTGTGTATTCCAACGCCCCCTCCCCCCCACCCCCCCACACTTGAGATTAAGGCAAATGACCATGGATTAAACAGCTCACGGGCGAAAGTCAACTCACATCGCAGTGGAGGACTCCGCGTGATGCCCCGGGGGTCTCACGATTGCGAAACCGTTCTGAAAGAGAAACACAAATGGAGAAAAGAATGTTCCACAGTGATCCCTCAAAATTATTTTCTAATACCTTCTTGGACTGGGTGAGTGATCCATACCCCTTCCCATTCACTCCCGTTGTACACAATCCCAATGGACCCAACCCCTTCCCATTCACTCCCGTTGTACACAATCCCAATGGACCCAACCCCTTCCCATTCACTCCCGTTGTACACAATCCCAATGGACCCAACCCCTTCCCATCCACTCCCGTTGTACAGAATCCCAAAGGACCCAACCCCTTCCCATCCACTCCCGTTGTACATAATCCCAATGGACCCAATCCCTTCCCATTCACTCCCACTGTACAGAATCCCAATGGACCCACTCCCTTCCCATTCACTCCCACTGTACAGAATCCCAATGGACCCACTCCCTTCCCATTCACTCCCACTGTACAGAATCCCAATGGACCCAACCCCTTCCCATTCACTCCCATTCTACACAATCCCAATGGACCCTCTCCCTTCCCATTCTCTCCCACTGTACAGAATCCCAATAGACCCAATCTCTTCCCATTCGCTCCCACTGTACAGAATCCCAATAGACCCAATCTCTTCCCATTCGCTCCCACTGAACAGAATCCCAATGGACCCAACCTCTTCCCATTCACACTCCCACTGTACAGAATCCCAAGGAGGTGAGGCAAGGTGGAAAGTGGAGGTAATTAGTTCAGGGTTCCCGCCCCTGACTGCTATCCCGCGACTACCCCCTCCCCCCACTTTGTAGAGCACTGGCACGCGCGGTTATCGACCGCCGTGATGCCACACACGGTCAAATGAATCCTGCCCCGATGTGCGCTGGTACCTTGAGCTCTCCCGAGGCCACCTTGAAAGCCAACTCGACGACACATCCCACTGCCATCCGAGCTGCGTTCGATGAATGCATCTCGTTCCAGACAGTGTCACTGTCCACCTGGGAATGGAGAGACAGAGCACAGAAAAATAAAACAAGACAACTCGCTCAGAGAAACTGAAAATTTACAACTCCCAATTATACAGCGCCTTTAACGTAGTAAAACAGCCAAGGTGCTTCACAGGAGTATTTTAAGACAGAAATTTGACACCGAGCCACATAAGGAGATAATGGCCCAAAAATTAGTGCCGCTACGCGAGAGTACGCACTGGGTACTCTCGCGTATTCTGTCTCCAATTGCCGGTTTTCTGCATGCACTGCGCATGCGCTGAAAACCGGCACTTGGTGAATTCAAAAGGGGGCGGTTCCTAGGTGAACCGCGTGCGCGCTACAGGCTGCGCGCACACAGTGCACTTAGTGCTTTGAACGCGCAGGTAAGCATGGAACATTTTAGACATAAAGAAAGGAGGCGTAAGACCCTCTTTTAACAAGGTAAGTAGTTAATTAAGTATTATTTTGAATTTTTTTTAACAGGTATATCTTTTTTAGAGACTTTAAAGACAGGTAAGTTTATTTTTATAACTTTTTAAAAGATTTAAAATTTTTTCAAAAATTTAATTTTTTGTTTAAAATGGTTAATTTATTTAACTATACTTATTTTATTAATGTGATGGGGTTTTTTTTTAATTTAATTGAGGTTTAGCTGTTCTTTTGGGGGGGTATAGTATTCATAGCTTTCACAGCCGTGCTGTGAAAGCTGTGAATGAAAGATGGTGTGCTGCCATTGGCTCTAACTGAGTCACGTGATCCCACAGCTCGCACGAATTAACTGCGCCTGTGGGATACGAAAGCCCAGCACAGCTGCTGTCCAGAACATCAAGTTCGTGCGAGCTGGGAATAAAAAAGCCAGCGCGCAGTGAGAGATCGCGGGGAAGCCTTACCCTCGCACGAAGGCTCACTCACTAATTTTTGGGCCATTAGGGACAGGTGACCAAAAGCTTGGTCAAAGAGGGAGGTTTTTAAGGAGCGTCTTAAAGGAGGAGAGAGAGAGAGAGAGGCGGAGAGGTTTAGGGAGGGAATTCCAGAGCTTAGGGCCCAGGCGGCTGAGGGCACGGCCGCCAATGGTGGAGCGATTATAATCGGAGGGGATGCTCAAGAGACCAGAATTGGAGGAGAGCAGAGATCTCGGAGGGTTGTAGGGGGCTGGAGGAGGTTACAGAGATAGGGAGGGTTGTAGCGGCTGGAGGAGGTTACAGAGATAGGGAGGGTTGTAGGGGCTGGAGGAGGTTACAGAGATAGGGAGGGTTGTCGGGGGCTGGAAGAGGTTACAGAGATAGGGAGGGCTGTAGGGGGCTGGAGGAGGTTACAGAGATAGGGAGGGTAGTAGGGGCTGGAGGAGGTTACAGAGATAGGGAGGGTTGTAGGGGCTGGAGGAGGTTACCGAGATAGGGAGGGTTGTAGGGGGCTGGAAGAGGTTACAGAGATAGGGAGGGCTGTAGGGGGCTGGAGGAGGTTACAGAGATAGGGAGGGTAGTAGGGGCTGGAGGAGGTTACAGAGATAGGGAGGGTTGTAGGGGCTGGAGGAGGTTACAGAGATAGGGAGGGTTGTAGGGGCTGGAGGAGGTTACAGAGATAGGGAGAGTTGCAGGGGGCTGGAGGAGGTTACAGAGATAGGGAGGGTTGCAGGGGGCTGGAGGAGGTTACAGAGATAGGGAGGGTTGTAGGGGGCTGGAGGAGTTTACAGAGATAGGGAGGGGTGTAGGGGCTGGAGGAGGTTACAGAGATAGGGAGTGTTGTAGGGGCTGGAGGAGGTTACAGAGATAGGGAGGGTTGTAGTGGGCTGGAGGAGGTTACAGAGATAGGGAGCGTTGTAGGGGCTGGAGGAGGTTACAGAGATAGGGAGGGTTGTAGGGGCTGGAGGAGGTTACAGAGATAGGGATGGTTATAGGGTGCTGGAGGAGGTTACAGAGATAGGGAGGGTTGTAGGGGGCTGGAGGAGGTTACAGAGATAGGGAGGGCTGTAGGGGCTGGAGGAGGTTACAGAGATAGGGAGGGTTGTAGGGGGCTGGAGGAGGTTACAGAGATAGGGAGGGTTGTAGGGGGCTGGAGGAGGTTACAGAGATAGGGAGGGTTGTAGGGGCTGGAGGAGGTTACAGAGATAGGGAGGGTTGTAGGGGCTGGAGGAGGTTACAGAGATAGGGAGGGTTGTAGGGGGCTGGAGAAGGTTACAGAGATAGGGAGGGTTGTAGGGGGCTGGAGGAGGTTACAGAGATAGGGAGGGTTGTAGGGGCTGGAGGAGGTTACAGAGATAGGGAGGGTTGTAGGGGCTGGAGGAGGTTACAGAGATAGGGAGGTGGGCGAGGTTGAACATGAGGATGAGAATTTTAAAATCGAGGCGTTGCCGGACCGGGAGCCAGTGTAGGTCAGCGAGCACAGGGTGGGGTGATGGGTGAACAGGGCTCTGCGCGAGTTAGGACATGGGGCAGCAGAGTATAAGGAGGGGGGAGCGTTGAGAATGTGGAACTCGCTACCACAGGGAGTGGTCGAGGCGAATAGTATCGATCCATTTAAGGGGGAAGCTAGATAATCACACGAGGGAGAAAGGAATAGAAGGATATGGTGATAGGCTGAGATGAAGTAGGGGTGGGAGGAGGCTCGTGTGGAGCAGAAACACTGGCGCGGACACGTTGGGCCCAATGGCCCGTTTCCACGAGGTAAAGTTCGACGTAATTCTACGAACGAGATACTCACTCCCAGTCCTCCACAAGGCAGCATGACGAACATTCTCTGGGAAAGCATTCCTGGGAAGAGACGGGAGGAGAGAGACGGTGAGGATTCAGAGGCGATGGACCGCAGCGCATCGCACAAAAAAAATCAACGCCTTATCGGGACTTTCCTCGACTCCAACGCCCTCGCAACACTTATAGTCCGTGACCCTGCCGGGCTCCCGAGTTGAGCCGGCGATGGTTACCCTGTCAGTGAGATGTTGAAATGCCACTTCCTACCTAACAGTTTCCGGCTGTCCAGTTTGAGCCTGTTTAGAGGGTTGGTGCCGTACAGCAGGACGTGTTGTTCGGTGTGGACAGACTGGAGCTCCTCCAGTGTTGCCTTCCTCCCTCGGATACACTGCGAGAGTGGGAGAACGACAGAGAGAAAGAGAGAGAGAGAGAGATACTCGGTTTAGGCCAGGATCAGTTCAAAACGCAGCGATTAATAACAAGACAGAACTTCAAGGAGGAGAAATCTGTTCGGCCCATCGAGCTCAACCTCCGAGGATCCAACTCGCCCAGTCCCAGATCTCACAAACCCAGCCCAACATCTCACAAACCCAACCCAACATCACACTCACCCAACCCAACATCTCACTCACCCAGTCCAACATCACACTCACCCAGCCCAACATCTCACTCACCCAACCCAACATCTCACTCTCCCAACCCAACATCACACTCACCCAACCCAACATCTCACTCACCCACCCAGCCCAACATCCCACCCACCCAGCCCAACATCTCACTCACCCAACCCAACATTTCACTCACCCAGTCCAACATCACACTCACCCAGCCCAACATCTCACTCACCCAACCCAACATCTCACTCTCCCAACCCAACATCACACTCACCCAGCCCAACATCCCACCCACCCAGCCCAACATCTCACTCACCCAACCCAACATCTCACTCACCCAGCCCAACATCACACTCACCCAGTCCAACATCACAGTCACCCAGCCCAACATCACACTCATCCAGCCTGACATCACACTCACCCAGTCCAACATCACACTCACCCAGCCCAACAGCTCACTCACCCAACATCACACTCACCCAGCCCAACATCACACTCACCCAACCCAACATCACACTCACCCAGCCCAACATCACACTCACCCAACATCACACTCACCCAGCCCAACATCTCACTCACCCAGCCCAACATCTCACTCACCCAACCCAACATCACACTCACCCAGTCCAACATCACACTCACCCATCCCAACATCACACTCACCCAGCCCAACATCACACTCACCCAGCCCAACATCACACTCACCCAACCCAACATCTCACTCATCCAACCCAACATCACACTCACCCAACATCACACTCACCCAGCACAACATCACACTCACCCAACATCACACTCACCCAGTCCAACATCACACTCACCCAACCCAACATCTCACTCACCCAACCCAACATCTCACTCACCCAGCCCAACATCACACTCACCCAGTCCAACATCACAGTCACCCAGCCCAACATCACACTCATCCAGCCTGACATCACACTCACCCAGTCCAACATCACACTCACCCAGTCCAACATCACACTCACCCAGCCCAACATCACACTCACCCAGCCCAACAGCTCACTCACCCAACATCACACTCACCCAGCCCAACATCACACTCACCCAGTCCAACATCACACTCACCCAGCCCAACAGCTCACTCACCCAACATCACACTCACCCAGCCCAACATCACACTCACCCAACCCAACATCACACTCACCCAGCCCAACATCACACTCACCCAACATCACACTCACCCAGCCCAACATCTCACTCACCCAGCCCAACATCTCACTCACCCAACCCAACATCACACTCACCCAGTCCAACATCACACTCACCCAGCCCAACATCACACTCACCCAACATCACACTCACCCAGCCCAACATCACACTCACCCAGCCCAACATCACACTCACCCAGCCCAACATCACACTCACCCAACCCAACATCTCACTCATCCAACCCAACATCACACTCACCCAACATCACACTCACCCAGCACAACATCAGACTCACCCAACATCACACTCACCCAGTCCAACATCACACTCACCCAACCCAACATCACACTCACCCAGCACATCACACTCACCCAGCCCAACATCACACTCACCCAGCCCAACATCACACTCACCCAGCCCAACATCACACTCACCCAGCCCAACATCACACTCACCCAACATCACACTCACCCAGCCCAACATCACACTCACCCAGCCCAACATCACACTCACCCAGCTCAACATCTCACTCACCCAGCCCAACATCACACTCACCCAGCCCAACATCACACTCACCCAGCCCAACGTCACACTCACCCAACCCAACATCACACTCACCCAGCTCAACATCTCACTCATCCAACCCAACATCACACTTACCCAACCCAACATCACACTCACCCAGCCCAACATCTCACTCATCCAACCCAACATCACACTTACCCAACCCAACATCTCACTCACCCAGTCCAACATCACACTCACCCAACCCAACATCACACTCACCCAACCCAACATCTCACTCACCCAGCCCAACATCACACTCACCCAGCCCAACATCTCACTCACCCAACCCAACATCTCACTCACCCAACCCAACATCTCACTCACCCAACCCAACATCTCACTCACCCAGCCCAACATCACACTCACCCAGCCCAACATCTCACTCACCCAGCCCAACATCTCACTCATCCAGCCCAACATCACACTCACCCAACATCACACTCACCCAACATCTCACTCACCCAA
>JASTWF010000036.1:115103-140103 GCA_030390025.1 Squalus acanthias | reverse complement strand
GCCGCTTCGACATCAGCTGCGGGGGTGGGGCGAGAGGGGAGGCACGACAGAAGTTTCGGGGTACGGTGGGTGGTGGGTGGTGGGGAGGGGGGGGCGGGAGAAAGAAAATAAATTGTGTCTGTTAATCGAAGTGTCGTTTGGCTCGCCCATCGCGCCCACAATTCTGCTGCCGGCGTCCGTCCCTCCTGCCCCTCGTCCAAGGGGGGTCACCCCCTCGAACCGGGTGTACCCCCAAACTGCGAGGACCCTGTCCGTACGACGTACCCCCAAAACTGCGCCAATCCCCTTCAGTTAAGTGTCGCCCCGATACTGCCTCACCCCTCGAGTGAATGTGTAACCCGATATTGTCTCTTCCTGAGTGAATGTGTACCCCGATACTGCCTCGTCCCCTGAGTGAATGTGTACCCCGATATTGCCTCTTCCTGAGTGAATGTGTACCCCGATACTGCCTCACCCCCTGAGTGAATGTGTACCCCAATACTACCTCACCCCCTGTAGTCAGGGCGCTGGTACCCCAATACTGCCTCACCCCCTGAGTGAATGTGTACCCTGATACTGCCTCACCCCCTGTAGTCAGGGCGGTGGTACCCCAATACTGCCTCACCCCCTGAGTGAATGTGTACCCTGATACTGCCTCACCCCCTGAGTGAATGTGTACCCCGATACTGCCTCGCCCCTCGAGTGAATGTGTACCCCGATACTGCCACACCCCCTGAGTGAATGTGTACCCCAATGCTGCCTCACCCCCTGTAATCAGGGCAGTGGTACCCCAATACTACCTCACCCCCTGTAGTCAGGGTGGTGCTACCCCAATACTACCTCACCCCCTGTAATCAGGGCAGTGGTACCCCAATACTACCTCACCCCCTGTAGTCAGGGCAGTGGTACCCCAATACTGCCTCACCCCCTGTAGTCAGGGCAGTGGTACCCCAATACTGCCTCACCCCCTGTAGTCAGGGCAGTGGAACCCCAATACTGCCTCACCCCCTGTAGTCAGGGCGGTGGTACCCCAATACTGCCTCACCCCCTGTAGTCAGGGCAGTGGTACCCTAATACTACTTCACCCCTGTAGTCAGGGCAGTGTTACCCCAATACTACCTCACCCCTGTAATCAGGGCAGTGGTACCCTAATACTACCTCACCCCTCTAGTCAGGGCAGTGGTACCCCAATACTACCTCACCCCCTGTAGTCAGGGTGGTGCTACCCCAATACTACCTCACCCCCTGTAGTCAGGGCAGTGGTACCCCAATACTGCCTCACCCCCTGTAGTCAGGGCAGTGGTACCCTAATACTACCTCACCCCTGTAGTCAGGGCAGTGTTACCCCAATACTACCTCACCCCTGTAGTCAGGGCAGTGGTACCCCAATACTACCTCACCCCTGTAGTCAGGGCAGTGGTACCCCAATACTACCTCACCCCCTGTAATCAGGGCGGTGGTACCCCAATGCTGCCTCACCCCCTGTAGTCAGGGCGGTGTTACCCCAATACTGCCTCACCCCCCGTAGTCAGGGCGGTGGTACCCCAATACTGCCTCACCCCCTGTAGTCAGGGCGGTGGTACCCCAATACTGCCTCACCCCCGTAATCAGGACGGTGGCACCCCAATACTGCCTCGTCCCCTGTAATCAGGGTGGTGGTACCCCAATACTGGCTCGCCCCCTGTAATCAGGGCGGTGGTACCCCAATACTGCCTCACCCCCTGTAATCAGGGCAGTGGTACGCCAATACTGCCTCACTCCCTGTAATCAGGGCAGTGGTACCCCAATACTACCTCACCCCCCGTAGTCAGGGCGGTGGTGCCCCAATACTGCCTCACCCCCTGTAGTCAGGGCAGTGTTACCCCAATACTGCCTCATCCCCTGTAATCAGGGCAGTGGTACCCCAATACTACCTCACCCCCTGTAGTCAGTGCAGTGTTACCCCAAAACTGCCTCACCTCCTGTAATCAGGGCAGTAGTACCCCAATACTGCCTCACCCCCTGTAATCAGGGCAGTGGTACCCCAATACTGCCTCACCCCCCTGTAATCAGGGCAGTGGTACCCCAATACTGCCTCACCCCCTCTAGTCAGGGCAGTGGTACCCCAATACTGCCTCACCCCCTGTAATCAGGGCAGTGTTACCCCAATACTGCCTCACCCCCTGTAATCAGGGCAGTGGTACCCCAATACTGCCTCACCCCCAGTAGTCAGGGCAGTGTTACCCCAATACTGCCTCACCCCCTGTAATCAGGGCGGTGGTACCCCAATACTGCCTCACCCCCTGTAATCAGGGCGGTGGTACCCCAATACTGCCTCACCCCCTGTAATCAGGGCGGTGGTACCCCAATACTGCCTCACCCCCTGTAATCAGGGCGGTGGTACCCCAATACTGCCTCACCCCCTGTAATCAGGGCGGTGGTACCCCAATACTGCCTCACCCCCTGGGGCTCCCCCTTACCTTGCCGAGGTGCGTCTGCAGTTTCAGTCGTTCCAGGAACTGCTGGTGCTGCTGTTGGAGGTGGAGTTGCTGCTGGACGGCCTTGGGGTTCTGGGGCAGCGGGGCCGACTGGGTCCGGCCCAAGGGACGGTGTTGGTGGCCCAGCTTCGCCATCCGGGGCGAGTAGCGGTCGTTGGCGGCGGCGAGAGGGGAGGCGTAGAAAACGGGCACCGCGCCCATCCCTGAAACTGAACCGCAGCGCGGAGCGTTAGCGAGGTCGAAGGGGTGGCGCGTGTGTGTGTTCTACTGAGTCCCGCCCGCACCTTCTGAACTCGGAATGGGGCCCTTGGCGGGGGTTCGTGTTGCACGGCCATGCCTCCCGTGGCTGAATAGCCCGCCGGCCGTTTCCCTCTCCCGTCCGGGGCTGACTCGCGCACAAGAAGAGCGAGGGCCAGTTGGGGTGAGGTAGCGGGGAGCGCTCCTGCCCGTGGGCGTTCGGACGGTGCCCGCGTTGGCGGGCAATTCGACCGTGGCGTGCATCACGGCGAGCCCAACTCTGCTCTAAGCCGACGTCCGCACACGCAAGGCACAGGGGCGCGCACGCGCTCGCGCGGTTGCCCGCAGAGGGTCAGGAAAGGACCAGGGGCGGCAGGAACGCTGATTTTGACGACTCCCCTTTGTCCCCTTCACCTCCTCCTGTGGTCCACCAAATGTGGTCTAACCAAGGTATATGGAGACCAGAACTGTGCACAGTGCTCCAAGTGTGGTCTAACCCAAGATATACGGAGACCAGAACTGTGCACAGTGCTCCAAGTGTGGTCGAACCAATGTATACGGAGACCAGAACTGTGCACAGTGCTCCAAGTGTGGTCGAACCAAGGTATATGGAGACCAGAACTGTGCACAGTGCTCCAAGTGTGGTCTAACCAAGGTATATGGAGACCAGAACTGTGCACAGTGCTCCAAGTGTGGTCTAACCAAGGTATATGGAGACCAGAACTGTGCACAGTGCTCCAAGTGTGGTCGAACCAAGGTTATACGGAGACCAGAACTGTGCACAGTGCTCCAAGTGTGGCCTAACCAAGTGTATACGGAGAACTCTCTCATCAAAAACCTTTCAAAACTCACCAGCCAGCAGCGGGCTTTGTCCCATCGAAGGCTCCAGGATGACCACGGGCTGGAGTCTGGCCGAGCCCGCCTCCCTGTCCAGGGCGCCGGCGGGAATGTACGTGACCGGGGAGTGACCGGTCACCAGTGGGCCATCCAGCACCGGCAGCCGGGCCTGCAATCCGGACAGGTTCCGGCGCTCCATCTCGCCGACCAGGCTCTGTCGGGGAAACGGGAGAAGGTGTAGGGGATCACTGAGCACAAGAACATAAGACATAGGAGCAGGAGTCGGCCATCCGGCCCCCTCGAGCCTGCTCCGCCATTCAATGAGATCATGGCTGATCTTCTACCTCATCTCCACTTTCCCACCCTAACCCTTGATTCCCTTAGTGTCCAAAAATCTATCGATCCCTGTCTTGAATATACTCAACGACTGAGTCTCCACAGCCCTCTGGGGTAGAGAATTCCAAAGATTCACCACCCTCTGAGTGAAGAAATTCCTCCTCATCTCAGTCCTAAATGGCCGACCCCTTATTCTGAGACTGTGACCCCTGGTTCTCGACTCTCCAGCCAGGGGGAAAACATCCTCCCTGCATCTACCCTGTCAAGCCCTGTAAAAATTATGTATGTTTCAATGAGATCACCTCTCATTCTTCTAAACTCTAGAGAATATAGGGCCTAGTCTATCCAATCTCTCCTCATAGGACAATCCCTCACCCCCCCCCCCCCATCCCAGGAATCAGTCTGGTGAACCTTCGTTGCACTCTATGGCAAGTATATCCTTCCTTAGGTAAGGAGACCAGAACTGTACACAATACTCCAGGTGTGGTCTCACCAGGGCCCTATATAATTGCAGTAAGACATCTTTACTCTTATACTCAAATCCTCTTGTAATAAAGGCCAACATACCATTTGCTTTCCTAATTGCTTGCTGTACCTGCATGTTAACTTTCAGTGATTCGTGTACAAGGACACCCAGGTCCCTCTGAATACGAACACTGGTACATGGAATCGCAACCTTCCCTGTCCCCCCAATATTCCAAGGGCGTCCAATTGACGATTCGCCCAACCGCCGCCCCCCCGCTCCCCAATTTTGTTGAGGATTCGAGATCCGGTTAAACTTACTCCAATCAGGACCTCTCCAAAATCTTCCTCACTTTACTCCTCCTTTTCACCAAGAACTCTTCCTGCTCCCTCAATCCTCCTGGTGTTGGAATCGCAACTTGATCGAACCATCTCCCGCTCTTCCTCATTCTCCCCCAGGGACCCCAAACCGAGGGACTCCTCACCCCCCAAACTGTGGGACTCTTCACTTCCCCCAAACTGTGAGGACTCCTCGCCCACAAACTGTGGGACTCTTCACTTCCCCCAAACCGAGGGACTCCTAGCCCCCAAACTGCGAGGACTCCTCGCCCACAAACTGTGGGGACTCCTCACTTCCCCCAAACTGTGAGACTCCTCACTTCCCCCAAACTGTGAGACTCCTCACCTCCCCCCAAACTGTGGGGACTCCTCACCCCACAAACTGTGGGGACTCCACACCCCACAAACTGTGGGACTCCTCACTTCCCCCAAACTGTGGGGACTCCTCACCCCCCCAAACTGTGGGGACTCCTCACCTCACCCCAAACTGTGGGGACTCCTCACCCCCCAAACTGTGGGGACTCCTCACCCCCCCAAACTGTGGGGAGTCCTCACCCCCCCCAAACTGTGGGGACTCCTCAGCCCCCAAACTGTGGGGACTCCTCACCCCCCAAACTGTGGGGACTCCTCACCCCCCAAACTGTGGGGACTCCTCACCCCCCAAACTGTGGGGACTCCTCACTTCCCCCAAACTGTGAGGACTCCTCGCCCCCAAACTGTGGGGACTCCTCACTTCCCCCAAACTGTGGGACTCTTCACTCCCAAACTGTGGGGACACCTCACCCCCCAAACTGTGGGACTCCTCACCACCCCAACTGTGGGGACTCTTCACCTCCCCAAACTGTGGGGACTCCTCACCTCCCCAAACTGTGGGGACTCCTCACCTCCCCCAAATTGTGGGGACTCCTCACCCCCAAAACTGTGGGGACTCCTCATCTCCCCAAACTGTGGGGACTCCTCACCCCCCAAACTGTGGGACTCCTCACCACCCCAAACTGTGGGGACTCCTCACCTCCCCCCAAACTGTGGGACTCCTCACCCCCCAAAAACTGTGGGGACTCCTCACCTCACCCCAAACTGTGGGGACTCCTCACCCCCCAAACTGTGGGAACTCCTCATCTCACCAAACTGTGGGGATTCCTCACCTCCCCAAACTGTGGGGACTCCTCACCTCCCCAAATTGTGGGAACTCCTCATCTCACCAAACTGTGGGGACTCTTCACCTCCCCAAACTGTGGGGACTCCTCATACTCCCAAACTGTGGGGACTCCTCACACCCCCCCCAAACTGTGGGGAATCCTCACCTCCCTAAACTGTGGGGACTCCTCACCTCCCAAACTGTGGGGAATCCTCACCTCCCAAACTGTGGGGACTCCTCACCCCCACAAACTGTGGGACTCCTCACTTCCCCCAAACTGTGGGGACTCCTCACCCCCCCCAAACTGTGGGGACTCCTCACCTCCCCCCAAACTGTGGGGACTCCTCACCCCCCAAACTGTGGGACTCCTCACCACCCCAAACTGTGGGGACTCCTCACCCCCCAAACTGTGGGACTCCTCACCCCCCCCAAACTGTGGGGACTCCTCACCTCCCCCCAAACTGTGGGGACTCCTCACCCCCCAAACTGTGGGGACTCCTCACTTCCCCCAAACTGTGAGGACTCCTCGCCCCCAAACTGTGGGGACTCCTCACTTCCCCCAAACTGTGGGACTCTTCACTCCCAAACTGTAGGGACACCTCACCCCCCAAACTGTGGGACTCCTCACTTCCCCCAAACTGTGGGGACTCTTCACCCCCCCCCTCAAACTGTGGGGACTCCTCACCCCCAAACTGTGGGGACTCCTCACCCCCCAAACTGTGGGAACTCCTCATCTCACCAAACTGTGGGGACTCCTCACCTGCCCAAACTGTGGGGACTCTTCACCTCCCCAAACTGTGGGAACTCCTCATCTCACCAAACTGTGGGGACTCCTCACCTCCCCCCAAACTGTGGGGACTCCTCACCCCCCAAACTGTGGGGACTCCTCACCCCCCCAAACTGTGGGGACTCTTCACCTCCCCAAACTGTGGGGACTCCTCATCCCCCCAAACTGTGGGGAATCCTCACCTCCCTAAACTGTGGGGACTCCTCACCTCCCAAACTGTGGGGAATCCTCATCTCCCAAACTGTGGGGACTCCTCACCCCCACAAACTGTGGGACTCCTCACTTCCCCCAAACTGTGGGGACTCCTCACCCCCCAAACTGTGGGGACTCCTCACCCCCCAAACTGTGGGACTCCTCACCCCCCCCCAAACTGTGGGACTCTTCACTTCCCCCAAACTGTGGGGACTCCTCGCCCCAAACTGTGGGACACTTCACTTCCCCCAAACTGTGGGACTCTTCACTGCCAAACTGTGGGGACTCCTCACCTCCCCAAACTGTGGGGACTCCTCACCCCCAAACTGTGGGGACTCCTCACCCCCCAAACTGTGGGGACTCCTCACCCCCCCAAACTGTGGGGAGTCCTCACCCCCCCCCCAAACTGTGGGGACTCCTCACCCCCCAAACTGTGGGGACTCCTCACCCCCCCAAACTGTGGGGAGTCCTCACCCCCCCCCCCCCAAACTGTGGGGACTCCTCATCTCCCCAAACTGTGGGGACTCCTCACTGCCCAAACTGTAGGGACTCCTCACCCCCAAACTGTAGGGACTCCTCACACCCCCAAACTGTGGGGAGTCCTCACCCCCCAAACTGTGGGGACTCCTCACCCCCCAAACTGTGGGGACTCCTCACCTCCCCCAAACTGTGGGGACTCCTCACCCCCCCCCAAACTGTGGGGACTCCGCACCTCCCCAAACTGTGGGGACTCCTCACCCCCCCCCAAACTGTGGGGAATCCTCACCCCCCCAAACTGTGGGAACTCCTCATCTCACCAAACTGTGGGGACTCCTCACCTCCCCCCAAACTGTGGGGACTCCTCACCCCCCAAACTGTGGGGACTCCTCACCCCCCCAAACTGTGGGGACTCTTCACCTCCCCAAACTGTGGGGACTCCTCATCCCCCCAAACTGTGGGGAATCCTCACCTCCCTAAACTGTGGGGACTCCTCACCTCCCAAACTGTGGGGAATCCTCATCTCCCAAACTGTGGGGACTCCTCACACCCACAAACTGTGGGACTCCTCACTTCCCCCAAACTGTGGGGACTCCTCACCCCCCAAACTGTGGGGACTCCTCACCCCCCAAACTGTGGGACTCCTCACCCCCCCCAAACTGTGGGACTCTTCACTTCCCCCAAACTGTGGGGACTCCTCGCCCCAAACTGTGGGACACTTCACTTCCCCCAAACTGTGGGACTCTTCACTGCCAAACTGTGGGGACTCCTCACCTCCCCAAACTGTGGGGACTCCTCACCCCCAAACTGTGGGGACTCCTCACCCCCCAAACTGTGGGGACTCCTCACCCCCCCAAACTGTGGGGAGTCCTCACCCCCCCCCCCCCAAACTGTGGGGACTCCTCACCCCCCAAACTGTGGGGACTCCTCACCCCCCCAAACTGTGGGGAGTCCTCACCCCCCCCCCCAAACTGTGGGGACTCCTCATCTCCCCAAACTGTAGGGACTCCTCACTGCCCAAACTGTAGGGACTCCTCACCCCCAAACTGTAGGGACTCCTCACACCCCCAAACTGTGGGGAGTCCTCACCCCCCAAACTGTGGGGACTCCTCACCCCCCAAACTGTGGGGACTCCTCACCCCCCCAAACTGTGGGGAGTCCTCACCCCCCCCCCAAACTGTGGGGACTCCTCATCTCCCCAAACTGTAGGGACTCCTCACTGCCCAAACTGTAGGGACTCCTCACCCCCAAACTGTAGGGACTCCTCACACCCCCAAACTGTGGGGAGTCCTCACCCCCCAAACTGTGGGGACTCCTCACCCCCCAAACTGTGGGGACTCCTCACCTCCCCCAAACTGTGGGGACTCCTCACCCCCCCCCAAACTGTGGGGACTCCGCACCTCCCCAAACTGTGGGGACTCCTCACCCCCCCCAAACTGTGGGGAATCCTCACCCCCCAAACTGTGGGAACTCCTCATCTCACCAAACTGTGGGGACTCCTCACCTTCCCCAAACTGTGGGAACTCCTCATCTCACCAAACTGTGGGGACTCCTCATCTCCCAAACTGTGGGGACTCCTCACCGCCCAAACTGTGGGGACTCCTCACCCCCAAACTGTGGGGACTCCTCACCCCCCAAACTGTGGGGACTCCTCACCTCCCCCAAACTGTGAGGACTCCTCACCCCCCAAACTGTGGGGACTCCTCACCTCCCAAACTGTAGGGACTCTTCACTCCCAAACTGTGGAACTCTTCACCCCCCAAACTGTGGGGACTCCTCGCCCCCAAACTGTGGGGACTCCTCACCTCCCCAAACTGTGGGGACTCCTCACCCTCACCTCCCAAACTGTAGGGACTCTTAACTCCCAAACTGTGGAACTCCTCACCCTCCAAACTGTGACACTCCTCACCCCCAAACACCTCATCAAATCTTACCTTTGAAGTGATGGAGGCCGGTAGTCCTTGGGAGATGTTGGGAAGAGATGGTGAGTTTGGAATTGTCAAGTGAATCAGAGATCCTTCCTGCATTAAGAGGCGATGGGCTAGAGAAGTCTGGGGAGAGACGAGAGCAGATATCAGGACAGGGGATGAGGGACTTCAGTTATGTGCAGAGACTGGAGAAGCTGGAATTGTTCTCCTTAGAGCTCCTTGGCTCCTAGCACTGCCTCTCTCCCCATCCCTCCCTCTCAGGGATATTTTATTACATATTTAAAATTCACCTTCCTCCTGTTAAAATCCCTCCACATCCTCGCACCCCACCTCCCTATCTGTGTAACCTCCTCCAGCCCCTACAACCCACCCTATCTCTGTAACCTCCTCCAGCCCCCTACAACCCTCCCTATCTGTGTAACCTCCTCCAGTCCCTACAAACCTCCCTATCTGTGTAACCTCCTCCAGTCCCCTACAACCCTCCCTATCTCTGTAACCTCCTCCAGCCCCCTACAACCTTCCCTATCTCTGTAACCTCCTCCAGTCCCCTACAACCCTCCCTATCTGTGTAAACTCCTCCAGCCCCCTACAACCCTCCCTATCTCTGTAACCTCCTCCAGCCCCTACAACCCTCCCTATCTCTGTAAGCTCCTCCAGCCCCCTACAACCCTCCCTATCTCTGTAAACTCCTCCAGCCCCCTACAACCCTCCCTATCTGTGTAACCTCCTCCAGCCCCTACAACCCTCCCTATCTCTGTAACCTCCTCCAGCCCCCTACAACCCTCCCTATCTGTGTAACCTCCTCCAGCCCCCTACAACCCTCCCTATCTCTGTAACCTCCTCCAGCCCCCTACAACCCTCCCTATCTCTGTAACCTCCTCCAGCCCCCTACAACCCTCCCTATCTGTGTAACCTCCTCCAGCCCCTACAACCCTCCCTATCTCTGTAACCTCCTCCAGTCCCCTACAACCCTCCCTATCTGTGTAACCTCCTCCAGCCCCCTACAACCCTCCCTATCTCTGTAACCTCCTCCAGTCGCCTACAACCCTCCCTATCTGTGTAACCTCCTCCAGCCCCCTACAACCCTCCCTATCTCTGTAACCTACTCCAGCCCCCTACAACGCTCCCTATCCCTGCAACCACCTCCAGCCCCTACAACACTCCCTATCTCTGTAACCTCCTCCAGCCCCTACAACTCTCCCTATCTCTGTAACCTCCTCCAGCCCCCTACAATGCTCCCTATCTCTGTAACCTCCTCCAGCCCCCTACAACCCTCCCTATCTCTGTAACCTCCTCCAGCCCCCTACAACCCTTCCTATCTCTGTAACCTCCTCCAGCCCCTACAACCCTTCCTATCTCTGTAACCTCCTCCAGCCCCCTACAACCCTCCCTATCTCTGTAACCTCCTCCAGCCCCCTACAACCCTCCCTATCTCTGTAACCTCCTCCAGCCCCCTACAACCCTCCCTATCTCTGTAACCTCCTCCAGCCCCTACAACCCTCCCTATCTCTGTAACCTCCTCCAGCCCCCTACAACCGTCCCTATCTCTGTAACCTCCTCCAGCCCCCTACAACCCTCCCTATCTCTGTAACCTCCTCCAGGCCCCTACAACCCTCCCTATCTCTGTAACCTCCTCCAGCCCCTACAACCCTCCCTATCTCTGTAACCTCCTCCAGCCCCTATAACCCTCCCTATCTCTGTAACCTCCTCCAGCCCCTACAACCCTCCCTATCTCTGTAACCTCCTCCAGCCCCCTACATCCCTCCCTATCTCTGTAACCTCCTCCAGCCCCCTACAACCCTCCCTATCTCTGTAATGTCCTCCAACCCCCCCAGATCTCTGCTCTCCTCTAATTCTGGCCTCTTGCGCATCCCCCCGATTTCCATCGCTCCACCATTGGCGGCCGTGCCTTCAGCCGCCTGGGCCCTAAGCTCTGGAATTCCCTCCCTAAACCTCTTCGCCTCTCTCTCTCCTCCTTTAAGACGCTCCTTAAAAACCGACCTCTTCGACCAAGCTTTGTGTCATAGAGTCATAATGGCACAGAAGGAGGCCATTCAGCCCATCGAGTCCGTGCCGGCTCTCTGTAGACCGATCCAGTCAGTCCCATTCCCCCGCTCTATCCCCGTAGCCCTGCAAGTTTATTTCCCTCAAGTGCCTATCCAGTCTCCCCTTGAAAACATTGAGTGTCTCCGCTTCCACCACTTCCGTCGGCAGCGAGTTCCAGGTCACCACCACTCGCTGTGTAAAAAAGTTTTTCCTCACATCCCCCCGTATCTCTTGCCCAAAACCTTAAATCTGTGTCCCCTAGTCCTTGTACCATCAACTAGTGGGAACAGCCTTTCCCCGTCTAGCCTATCCAAACCCGTCATAATCTTGTACACCTCTATCAAATCACCCCTCAACCTCCTTTGCTCTAATGAAAACAAATCCAGCTTCTCCAACCTGTCCTTGTAGCTAAGATCCCCCATCCCCAGAACCATTCTGGTAAATCTCCTCTGCACCCTCTCAAGGACCTTCACATCCTTCCTAAAGTGTGGTGACCAGAACTGGACGCAATACTCCAGTTGTGGCCTAACCAGCGCTTTATAAAGGTTCAGCATAACTTCTCTACTTTTGTACTCAATACCTCTATTTATGAAGCTCAAGATCGCATATGCTTTGCTAACCACTCTCTCAATATGTCCTGCCACCTTCAGGGACCTATGCACATTAACTCCCAGGTCCCTCTGTCCCTGCACACTCTTTAAAACTATGCCATTCAGTGTAGATTGCCTCTCCCTGTTCCTTCTGCCAAAATGTATCACCTCACACTTCTCTGTATTAAATTCCATCTGCCACTTGTCTGCCCATTCTGCTAGCCTTTCTGTGTCCTGTTGCAGTCGATTGGTATCACCATCACTGTTTGCCACACCCCCCCAAGTTAGGTGTCATCGGCAGAGGCGGAGAGGTTTAGGGAAGGGAATTCCAGAGCTTGGGGCCCGGGCAGCTGAAGGCAATACCTCTACTTATGAAGTGGAGATGCCAGTGTTGGACTGGGGTGGACAAATGTGAGAAGTCGCACAACACCAGGTTATAGTCCAACAGCTTTATTTGAAATCACAAGCTTTCGGAGCGACCGCTCCTTCGTCAGGTGAAGTGAAGAGATGCATATAGGCACAGCATCTATAGTCAGAGAACACTGCCAGGTGACTACAGTTAATCTTTCTAACTGCCCTTTATCACACCTCGGCAGAGAGATAATCACAGCAATCAAAGGTGTGGATGGTGTCCAAACAGGTCAGTCAGGAAAACATTACATCAAAGACAAGGTGTGCCGAGGTGTGATAAAGGGCAGTCAGAAAGATTAACTGTAGTCACCTGGCAGTGTTCTCTGACTATATATACCGTGCCTATATGCATCTCTTCACTTCACCTGACGAAGGAGCGGTCGCTCCGAAAGCTTGTAATTTCAAATACAGCTGTTGGACTATAACCTGGTGTTGTGCGACTTCTCACATTTGTCTACTTATGAAACCTCACCTGCCCTAATTTCTCCTTGTGTGGCTCAGTGTCAGAGCGCGGTTGATAATCGCTGCTGTGAAGCTCCTCGCCACGACGTGTGGCGTTAAAGCCGCGGTATAAACGGGAGTTGTTGTTTGTGCGCAGGCGGGCTGTGTCAAGTGCAAGCTATTGGGCCAGAAATTCGGCACTTGCCAGGTGAGTACGCACTGTGTACTCACCCGTAAGGCTTCCTGAAGTGCCGGTTTCCTGCATGCACTGCGCATGCGTGGGAAACCGGAACTTCCGATCTCGTGAAGGGGGAGGTTCAGAGGTGAAGGGGGAGGTTCAGTGGTGAACCGCGTGCGCGGGAGAGGCTGCGCGCACGCAGCGAACTTAGGTTTTTTTTCAGGTTTCTCCGGGAAGGTAAGTATGGAAGAAGCTGCACATTTAAAAAGGAGGCGGAAGACCCGTTTTTAACAAGGTAAGTGGTTAATTAATTACAATTTAAAAAATTTTTCAACAGGTTTACCTTTTTTAGATACTTAAGAAAAGACACCATACTTAAGAAAAGGCATACTTGCTCTCGAGGCAGTACAAAGAAGGTTCACTCGGTTAATCCCGGGGATGAGGGGGTGGACATATGAGGAGAGGTTGAGTAGATTGGGACTCTACTCATTGGAGTTCAGAAGAATGAGAGGCGATCTTATTGAAACATATAAGATTGTGAAGGAGTTGGATCGGGTGGATGCGGTAAGGATGTTCCCAAGGATGGGTGAAACTAGAACTAGGGGACATAATTTTAGAATAAGGGGCTGCTCTTTCAAAACTGAGATGAGGAGAAACTTCTTCACTCAGAGGGTAGTAGGTCTGTGGAATTTGCTGCCCCAGGAAGCTGTGGAAGCTACATCATTAAATCAATTTAAAACAGGAATAGACAGTTTCCTAGAGGTAAAGGGAATTAGGGGTTGCGGGGAGCGGGCAGGAAATTGGACATGAGGCTGAGTTCGGATCGGTCAGGGCCCTGTGGGTGGCGGAGCGGGCCCAGGGGCTGAGTGGCCGGGTCCTGCTCCTACTTCTTGTGTTCTTTAGATTTGAGGTTAGGATCAGATCAGCCATGATCTTATTGAATGGCGGAGCAGGCTCGAGGGGCCGATTGGCCTATTCCTGCTCCTATTTCTTATGTTCTTATGTAAAGGTAAGTTTAGTTTTAGCACTGTTAAAAAGTATTTTAATTTTTTCAAAAATTTAAATTTTTGTTTAAAGTAGTTAATTTATTTAACTTATAGTTATTTTAAAAATGTGATGGTTTTTAAAAAAAATGTATTTGAAGTTTAGGTGTTGTTTTGGGGCCGATTTCAATTCACAGATTTGACAGGTCTCCTGTCAAATCTATGAATGAAAGATGGTCTGCTGCCATTGGCTCTCCATGGCCCATGTGATCCCAGCGGACGCATCGCACTAACTACGCCCCTGGGATACACAAGCACTGCGCGCCGGCAGCTGCAGGAGGCCCAGGAGCTGAAGTCCCCGTGGGCCCAGAGGTCAACGGCAGGCGCGGTAGGTAGGTGCGCGCGCGATACTTGCACCCGCGGGAAGCCAGGGAGCCGAATTTCTGGGCCATTGTTCCCACCGTCTGGTAGAACTCCACAAAGCGAACAGAATCCTCAAACTCCCACTGGCATTTCAAGCAAAGGGAGCCAGCCCAATAGATTCCAATGTTTACTTGTACTTCCTGCAATCTAGTACACTGTATTCGCTGCTCTCACGATGCGGTCTCCTCTACATTGGGGAGACCAAACGCAAATTGGGTGACCGCTTTGCGGAACACCTCCGTTCAGTCCGCAAGGGGGACCCCGAGCTCCCGGTGGCCTGTCACTTTTAATTCTCCGCTCCATTCCCACTCTGACCTCACCGTCCTCGGCCTATTACACTGTTCCAATGAAGCTCGAAGAACAGCACCTCATCTTTCGTTTAGGCACCCTACAGCCCTCTGGACTCAACATCAAGTTCAACAATTTCAGATCGTAACCTCGGCCCCCCCATCACATTTATATATTTTTAATTTTATTTTTTCATCCACCCTTTTTCTTGGCCTTTTTTTCTTCCCTCCCTGAAGCTGGCAGCTGTCCTTCATTCTGCCAGCGCATTTCACACTTCATCATCTAGCCTCAACCTGTCACACTAACACCTCCTCTCGCCTTGATTATCTCGTAATGTCTCTCAATGTCTCTTAGGGCTGGATTTTCATTGACCCGTGGAGGTGGGTTTGGAGGCGTGTGGGGGGGGGTTAAAATTGCGAAAACTGGTGGGCGGGCACAAGTCCGCCTCCAAGCAATTTTCATGAAATCGTGTCTGCTGCTCCCGACTGCGTCCCGCCTCTAAGAGGCGGGATAGGCTGTTAAGGCCCTTAACAAGCACTAAATTGGCTCTTTAATGCCATTTTGAAAGGCCTTTGTGATTTTAACCCTTGATCTACGTGAAGCACGCCTGTTCTGAACCACGATTGTGAAACCTGGCGGGAGCACATTTGGCTGGCTATTTCTCTCTCTCTCTCTCTCTTCTCTCTCTCTCTCTCTCTCTTCTCTCTGTCTCTCACACAGTGGTGGTGTAAAAATATCTGGGAGCAGCCCTCTCATTTTGCATCCAGGTCCTCTCACAGCAAAGGCCAGGCAGTCTCTGAAGACCTTCAATGCAGCAGCAATGATGACATCATCAGAGGCGACTTTCAGACTGAAAACACTAATTGGTTCATGGGTTCCCACATGCTGGAACTCAATTGCCCAATGAGGTGAAAATTGCATCAATCTCCCACATCCAATTGCAGTCGGGTGGATAACACGAAAAGTGGATAACACGACCCCCAACCCGCCCCAGTATCAAAATCCAGCCCTTAATCTCTCCTGCTTTCGATCCCACCACTGACCTTCCCTTTTGTTCTCTCATCCCCTCCCCCTTTTCCCAGCTTTATCCTTGCTTTAAATCTATTTCTTTTTCCTGCTTTTTTCTCAGTTCTGGACGAAAGGGTCTTCGACCTGAAACGTTAACTCTGTTTCTCTCTCCACGGATGCTGCCTGGCCTGCTGAGTTGTTCCAGCGTTTTCTGTTGTTACGACAGATTGCAATGTTTGTCGTCCACCGAGGGAGGGATGTGGAATTTCAGGTTAGACAGGATTCTGCGACTCAGCTGCCGCAGGTATACTCTTGGAAAGGGGGGGGCAGGGCACCAGGAGGCTCGGATTAAGCAACTCCCCTTCGATCGAACACAGCTCCCACTGACAGATGAACGCCTTTCGCACCACCTCAGGACATCCCAAAGCGCGTGACGGGCAATGAAGTACTTTGTTTTTCAAGTGCGGTCGCTGTTGTATTGTGGGAAACGCGGCAGCCAATTTGCGCACAGCAAGCTCCCACAAACAGCGATGTGATAATTGACCAGATCATCTGTTTTTTTTATTGATGTTGGTTGAGGGATAAATATTGGCCCCAGGACACCGGGAAGAACTCCCCCCTCCCCTGCTCTTCTTCGAAATAGTGGCCGGTGGGATCTTTTACGTCCACCTGAGAGGACAGACGGGGCCTGCCCCTCTGACAGTGCGGCGCTTCCTCAGTACCGCCCCTCCGACAGTGCAACGCTCCCTCAGTACTGATCCTCCGACAGTGCGGCGCTCCCTCAGTACCGCCCCTCCGACAGTGCGGCGCTCCCTCAGTACTGCCCCACCGACAGTGCGGTGCTCCCTCAGTACTGCCCCACCGACAGTGCGGCGCTCCCTCAGTACTGACCCTCCGACAGTGCGGCGCTCCCTCAGTACCGCCCCTCCGACAGTGCGGCGCTCCCTCAGTACCGCCCCTCCGACAGTGCGGCGCTCCCTCAGCACCGCCCCTCCGACAGTGCGGCGCTCCCTCAGCACCGCCCCTCCGACAGTGCGGCGCTCCCTCAGTACCGCCCCTCCGACAGTGCGGCGCTCCCTCAGTACCGCCCCTCCGACAGTGCGGCGCTCCCTCAGTACCGCCCCTCCGACAGTGCGGCGCTCCCTCAGTACCGCCCCTCCGACAGTGCGGCGCTCCCTCAGTACCGCCCCTCCGACAGTGCGGCGCACCCTCAGTACCGCCCCTCCGACAGTGCGGCGCTCCCTCAGTAATGCCCTTCCGACAGTGCAGCGCTCCCTCAGTACCGCCCCTCCGATAGTGCGGCGCTCCCTCAGTACCGCCCCTCCGACAGTGCGGCGCTCCCTCAGTACTGACCCTCCGACAGTGCGGCGCTCCCTCAGTACTGCCCCTCCGACAGTGCGGCGCTCCCTCAGTACTGCCCCACCAACAGTGCGGTGCTCCCTCAGTACTGCCCCTCCGACAGTGCGGCGCTCCCTCAGTACTGACCCTCCGACAGTGCGGCGCTCCCTCAGTACCGCCCCTCCGACAGTGCGGCGCTCCCTCAGCACCGCCCCTCCGACAGTGCGGCGCTCCCTCAGTACCGCCCCTCCGACAGTGCAGCGCTCCCTCAGTACCGCCCCTCTGACAGTGCGGCGCTCCCTCAGTACTGCCCTTCCGACAGTGCGGCGCTCCCTCAGTACTGCCCCTCCGACAGTGCGGCGCTCCCTCAGTACTGCCCCTCCGACAGTGCGGCGCTCCCTCAGTACTGCCCCTCCGACAGTGCGGCGCTCCCTCAGTACTGCCCCTTCGACAGTGCGGCGCTCCCTCAGTACTGCCCTTCCGACAGTGCGGCGCTCCCTCAGTACTGCCCCTCCGACAGTGCAGCGCTCCCTCAGTACTGCCCCTCCGACAGTGCAGCGCTCCCTCAGTACTGCCCCTCCGACAGTGCAGCGCTCCCTCAGTACTGCCCTTCCGACAGTGCGGCGCTCCCTCAGTACTGCCCCTCCGACAGTGCGGCGCTCCCTCAGTACCGCCCCTCCGACAGTGCAGCGCTCCCTCAGTACCGCCCCTCCGACAGTGCGGCACTCCCTCAGTACTGCCCTTCCGACAGTGCGGCGCTCCCTCAGTACTGCCCTTCCGACAGTGCGGCGCTCCCTCAGTACTGCCCCTCCGACAGTGCAGCGCTCCCTCAGTACCGCCCCTCCGACAGTGCAGCGCTCCCTCAGTACCGCCCCTCCGACAGTGCAGCGCTCCCTCAGTACTGCCCTTCCGACAGTGCGGCGCTCCCTCTGTACTGCCCCTCCGACAGTGCGGCGCTCCCTCAGTACTGTCCCTCCGACAGTGCAGCGCTCCCTCAGTACTGACCCTCCGACAGTGCGGCGCTCCCTCAGTACTGCCCCTCCGACAGTGCGACGCTCCCTCAGTACTGCCCCTCCGACAGTGCAGCGCTCCCTCAGTACTGCCCTTCCGACAGTGCGACGCTCCCTCAGTACTGCCCCTCCGACAGTGCGGCGCTCCCTCAGTACTGTCCCTCCGACAGTGCGGCGCTCCCTCAGTACTGCCCCTCCGACAGTGCGGCGCTCCCTCAGTACTGGCACTGGGGAGCGTCAGCCTGGATTATGGGGCTGGAGTCTCTGGAGTGGGAGCTCGAACCCACGACCCTCAGCCTCAGTGGGAAGAGAGAGGGAAAAGAAAGAAAGAAGGAAAGAAACAGAGAGAAAGAAAGAAAGAGAGAAAGAAAGATAGAAGGAAAGAACGACAGAAAGAAAGAGAGACAGAAAGAAAGAGAGAGAGTACGAAAGGAGAGAAAGAAGGAAAGAACAAGAAAAAGAGCGAGAAAGAAAGAAAGAGAGAAAGAAGGAAAGAAAGAACGAGAAAGAATGAAAGAGAGAAAGAGAAAAGAAAGAAAGAGAGAAAGAAAGAAAGAGGGTAAGAAAGAGAGAAAGAGGGAAAGAAAGAAGGAAAGAAAGAATGGAGTGGAAGGAAGAAGGAAAGAAAGAGCAAGAAAGAAAAGGAAAGGGAGAAAGAAAGAAATATAGAAAAAGAGAGAAGGAAAGAAAGGAAGAGAGGCAGGCCGAGCAGGAGAGTGTCCCTGGGACGATTGAGCGAGAGGAGGGGGGCGTCCGATCACAGTCTGTGCACTGGGCGAGTGATTCAGTCAGTGGTGATACAGCCCCTGTCCTGCAGGCAGCAGCAGAGGCTGCTCTTTGCCCCTCCAAGGGTTCGGGGGTGTGACTCTGTGGGGGGCGGGGAGGGGAGGCGGGGGCGGGGGCGGGGAGAGGGGGAATTGGATCCACTGCTTCTAAACAATCTTTTGACAAAGACAAACATGTCGGGTTCTTGAGGCGGAGGAGTCAAGATTCGAGCGCGGGGGGAGTTTAAAAAGACCGATCGGAAGGGTGATGGGCAAGAATGGAGCGAGGCAGGGAAGTCCTTTGCAACGGATCTTTCCTTTCCGATCCGCCTCTGTTAAATATAGATTCGCTCCGTAAATCAAGGAGACAAAACACTTAACCCTTACCCTGCTGAATAAACAGTGACTCTGTACAGTTACACAGTGAGTGACCCTTACCCTGAATAAACAGTGACTCTGTACAGTTAGTGAGTGACCCTTACCCTGAATAAGCAGTGACTCTGTACAGTTACAGTGAGTGACCCTTACCCTGAATAAACAGTGACTCTGTACAGTTACAGTGAGTGACCCTTACCCTGAATAAACACTGACTCTGTACAGTTACACAGTGAGTGACCCTTACCCTGAATAAACAGTGACTCCGTACAGTTACAGTGAGTGACCCTTACCCTGAATAAACAGTGACTCTGCACAGTTACACAGTGAGTGACCCTTACCCTGAATAAACAGTGACTCTGTACAGTTACACAGTGAGTGACCCTTACCCTGAATAAACAGTGACTCTGTACAGTTACACAGTGAGTGACCCTTACCCTGAATAAACAGTGACTCTGTACAGTTACACAGCGAGTGACCCTTACCCTGAATAAACAGAGACTCTGTACAGTTACAGTGAGTGATCCTTACCCTGAATAAACAGTGACTCTGTACAGTTACAGTGAGTGACCCTTACCCTGAATAAACAGTGACTCTGTACAGTTACACAGTGAGTGACCCTTACCCTGAATAAACAGTGACTCTGTACAGTTACACAGCGAGTGACCCTTACCCTGAATAAACAGAGACTCTGTACAGTTACAGTGAGTGATCCTTACCCTGAATAAACAGTGACTCTGTACAGTTACACAGTGAGTGACCCTTACCCTGAATAAACAGCGATTCTGTACAGTTACACAGTGAGTGATCCTTACCCTGAATAAACAGTGACTCTGTACAGTTACACAGTGAGTGACCCTTACCCTGAATAAACAGTGACTCTGTACAGTTACAGTGAGTGACCCTTACCCTGAATAAACAGTGACTCTGTACAGTTACACAGTGAGTGATCCTTACCCTGAATAAACAGTGTCTCTGTACAGTTACAGTGAGTGACCCTTACCCTGAATAAACAACGACTCTGTACAGTTACACAGTGAGTGACCCTTACCCTGAATAAACAGTGACTCTGTACAGTTACAGTGAGTGACCCTTACCCTGAATAAACAGTGACTCTGTACAGTTACAGTGAGTGACCCTTACCCTGAATAAACACTGACTCTGTACAGTTACACAGTGAGTGACCCTTACCCTGAATAAACAGTGACTCTGTACAGTTACACAGTGAGTGACCCTTACCCTGAATAAACAGTGACTCTGTACAGTTACACAGTGAGTGACCCTTACCCTGAATAAACAGTGACTCTGTACAGTTACACAGCGAGTGACCCTTACCCTGAATAAACAGAGACTCTGTACAGTTACAGTGAGTGATCCTTACCCTGAATAAACAGTGACTCTGTACAGTTACACAGTGAGTGACCCTTACCCTGAATAAACAGTGACTCTGTACAGTTACACAGCGAGTGACCCTTACCCTGAATAAACAGAGACTCTGTACAGTTACAGTGAGTGATCCTTACCCTGAATAAACAGTGACTCTGTACAGTTACACAGTGAGTGACCCTTACCCTGAATAAACAGCGATTCTGTACAGTTACACAGTGAGTGATCCTTACCCTGAATAAACAGTGACTCTGTACAGTTACACAGTGAGTGACCCTTACCCTGAATAAACAGTGACTCTGTACAGTTACAGTGAGTGACCCTTACCCTGAATAAACAGCGACTCTGTACAGTTACACAGTGAGTGATCCTTACCCTGAATAAACAGTGACTCTGTACAGTTACACAGTGAGTGATCCTTACCCTGAATAAACAGTGACTCTGTACAGTTACACAGTGAGTGACCCTTACCCTGAATAAACAGAGACTCTGTACAGTTACACAGTGAGTGACCCTTACCCTGAATAAACAGTGACTCTGTACAGTTACACAGTGAGTGACCCTTACCCAGAATAAACAGTGACTCTGTACAGTTACAGTGAGCGACCCTTACCCTGAATAAACAGTGACTCTGTACAGTTACACAGTGAGTGACCCTTACCCTGAATAAACAGTGACTCTGTACAGTTACACAGTGCGCGATCCTTACCCTGCTGAATAAACAGTGAACACAGTGCGCGATCCTTACCCTGCTGAATAAACAACGACTCTGTACAGTTACACAGTGAGTGACCCTTACCCTGAATAAACAGTGACTCTGTACAGTTACACAGCGAGTGATCCTTACCCTGCTGAATAAACAGTGACTCTGTACAGTTACCCAGTGAGTGACCCTTACCCTGAATAAACAGTGACTCTGTACAGTTACACAGCGAGTGATCCTTACCCTGCTGAATAAACAGTGACTCTGTACAGTTACACAGTGCGCGATCCTTACCCTGCTGAATAATCTGTGCAGCTATCTAACCGACCGTTCGACATGGAAACCTACCTCTGGAGGAATGCTGGGGTTCGACAGACCGGTGGCGTTCTCGGAGGGGATGGTGTCGTTGGGGGAGCTAGGTCCTGAGGCAGTCCTGCTTCTAACAGGTGAGGGTTCTGAGACGCACAGAGAGAGAGAGAGAGCAAAGATTCAGTGATAGCTGTTCAGACGCGGGGGGGACACAGATCTCGCAGGGAGCGTCCGCACGGTTTTAACGTTGGGGCTTGTGTGTGGACCTCACTCCTCCTTCCCGGGGGGAGGTGGGGGAACGGATTCCACGGGCGACGGAATTTTCCTGGTAACCCCACCCACAGGGACCGTGCTGAGTGTGAGTGTGTGCGTGCGTGCGTGTGGGTGAGTGGGAGTGTGTGTTGTGCTGAAACGCATTGTCAGCTGCCGAGAGGGCGGGCGGAATCGCAGGCGAGTCCCCTCCGGACTTCACTGAACGAGCATTCACACACAAACACACACACACACATGTGTAAACAGAAACACGCATGCACACAGACACGCGCGCACCCTCACTCTCTCACACTTACTGCAGGGGTCAGTGGGCAGTGATCAGGAGCAAGAAACATGGCTGATCTGTCTGCCTCTCACTCACCCTCCTCTTCCGACCCTCTCCTCTGTCCCTCCTCCACCCGCTCCCCCTCCTCAGATCCCCCACAGCTCCGAATGCCCTCTCCTCCTCCTCCTCCCTTCTCCATCCTCCCCTCTCCCTCTCCTCCTCCCTCTCCTCCTCCTCCCCATCCTCCACTCCCCATCCTCCCCTCCCCATCCTCCCCTCCCCAGCCTCCCCTCTCCATCTCCTCCTCCCCTCTCCTCCTCCCCTCCCCATCCTCCCCTCTCCATCTCCCCTCCCCTCTCCTCTCCTTCTCCCCCTCCTCCTCCTCCTCCCCCTCCTCCTCCTCCCCCCTCCTCCTCCACCTCCCTCCTCCACCCCTCTCCCTCTCCCTCTCCTCCTCTCCATCCTCCCCTCTCCCTCTCCCTCTCCTCCTCTCCATCCTCCCCTCTCCCTCTCCCTCTCCTCCTCCTCCTCCCCTCTCCCTCTCCCTCTCCTCCTCTCCATCCTCCCCTCTCCCTCTCCCTCTCCTGCTCCTCCTCCCCTCTCCCTCTCCCTCTCCTCCTCCTCCTCCCCTCTCCCTCTCCCTCTCCTCCTCCTCCTCCCCTCTCCCTCTCCCTCTCCTCCTCTCCATCCTCCCCTCTCCCTCTCCCTCTCCTCCTCTCCATCCTCCCGTCTCCCTCTCCCTCTCCTCCTCTCCATCCTCCCCTCTCCCTCTCCCTCTCCTCCTCCTCCTCCCCTCTCCCTCTCCTCCTCCTCCTCCCCTCTCCTCTCCTCCTCCTCTCCTCCTCCTCCCCTCTCCCTCTCCTCCTCTCCTCCTCCATCCTCCCCTCTTCCTCTCCTCCTCCCCTCTGCCCTTCCCCTCCTCCTCCTCCCCTCTCCCTCTCTACCTCTCCCCTCCCTCCTCCTCCTCTCCATCTCCATCTCCTCCTCCCCTCTCCTCCTCCCCTCCCCCTCTCCTCCTCTTCCTCCCCTCCTCCTCTCCCTCTCCTCCTCTTCCTCCCCTCTCCACCTCCTCCTCTCCTCCTCCTCCTCCCCTCGTCCTCCCCCCGCCCTCTCCTCCATCCCTCCCCATCCTCCCCTCTCCCTCTCCTCCTCCTCCTCCCCTCTCCCTCTCCCTCTCCTCCCCACCCTCCCCTCTCCCTCTCCCTCTCCTCCCCACCCTCCCCTCTCCCTCTCCTCCCCACCCTCCCCTCTCCCTCTCCCTCTCCCTCTCCACCTCCTCCCGCCCTCTCCTCCACCCCTCCCCATCCTCCCCTCTCCCTCTCCTCCCCTCTCCACCCTCCCCTTCCTCCCTCCTCTCCACCCCTAGGTGCGGCGAAGCCAATTCCCGGGCACGTTCCGCGAGCTCCGCAGGGCGCGGGCGACAGGAGCTGGCGTTCCGGGGCGGACTCGGTTAAGGCTCTGCCCCTCACCCCTCGCTCCGGGTGTGGGTACAGCCGGCGCTCTGGCTCACCTCTGCTCTCCGGAGCCCGCTTGCGCAGGCTGGCCGGCGCGCTGTCCTTCCTCCGCAGCAGCGGGCTTCGCCGCTTCTCCGACGCCTTCAGCTTGACGCGCAGCTTGAGGTTGGGCTCCGAGGCTGCAAGAGAAGGTTCCGGAACAGGTCAGCGGGCAAGTCCAGCGCAACAGACACGTCAAACGCGACAATTCTTCAAAGGGACGACTCGCAGGGGCAGAGACACTCACAGGCTCACACGCACGGCTCGCAATAGGCGCCAGGACTAGGCGATAAGAAAAGCAGACGGGATCCAGAGCTGGAAGGAAGGAAGGAAAGAGAGAAAGGGAGAAAGAGAGAAAGTAAGAAAGAGAGAAAGAAAGAAAGTTTAACGTTTTATCCGAAAGACTGCCCCTCCGACAGTGCGGCGCTCCCTCAGTACCGCCCCCCCGACAGTGCACCGCTCCCTCAGTACTGCCCCTCCGACAGTGCGGCGCTCCCTCAGTGCCGCCCCTCCGACAGTGCGGCGCTCCCTCAGTACTGCCGCTCCGACAGTGCGGCGCTCCCTCAGTACTGCCGCTCCGACAGTGCGGCGCTCCGTCAGTACTGCCCCTCCGACAGTGCGGCGCTCCCTCAGTACTGCCCCTCCGACAGTGCGGCGCTACCTCAGTACTGCCCCTCCGACAGTGCGGCGCTCCCTCAGTACTGCCCCTCCGACAATGCGGCGCTCCCTCAGTACCGCCCCTCCGACAGTGCGGCGCTCCGTCAGTACCGCCCCTCCGACAGTGCGGCCCTCCCTCAGTACTGCCCCTCCGACAGTGCGGCCCTCCCTCAGTACTGCCCCTCCGACAGTGCGGCGCTCCCTCAGTACTGCCCCTCCGACAGTGCGGCGCTACCTCAGTACTGCCCCTCCAACAGTGCGGCGCTCCCTCAGTACTGCCCCTCCGACAATGCGGCGCTCCCTCAGTACCGCCCCTCCGACAGTGCGGCGCTCCCTCAGTACTGCCCCTCCGACAATGCGGCGCTCCCTCAGTACCGCCCCTCCGACAGTGCGGCGCTCCCTCAGTACCGCCCCTCCGACAGTGCGGCGCTCCCTCAGTACCGCCCCTCCGACAGTGCGGCGCTCCCTCAGTACTGCCCCTGCGACAGTGCGGCGCTCCCTCAGTACTGCCCCTGCGACAGTGCGGCGCTCCCTCAGTACTGCCCCTCCGACAGTGCGGCACTCCCTCAGTACTGCCCCTCCGACAATGCGGCGCTCCCTCAGTACCGCCCCTCCGACAGTGCGGCGCGCCCTCAGTACCGCTCCTCTGACAGTGCGGCGCTCCCTCAGTACCGCCCCTCCGACAGTGCGGCCCTCCCTCAGTACTGCCCCTCCGACAGTGCGGCCCTCCCTCAGTACTGCCCCTCCGACAGTGCGGCGCTCCCTCAGTACTGCCCCTCCGACAGTGCGGCGCTACCTCAGTACCGCCCCTCCGACAGTGCGGCGCTCCCTCAGTACTGCCCCTGCGACAGTGCGGCGCTCCCTCAGTAC
>JASTWF010000036.1:105103-110103 GCA_030390025.1 Squalus acanthias | reverse complement strand
AGCGCCGCACTGTCGGAGGGTCAGTACTGAGGGAGCGCCGCACTGTCGGAGGGGCGGTACTGAGGGAGCGCCGCACTGTCGGAGGGGCTGTACTGAGGGAGCGCCGCACTGTTGGAGGGGCGGTACTGAGGGAGCGCCGCACTGTCGGAGGGTCGGTACTGAGGGAGCGCAGCACTGTCGGAGGGGCAGTACTGAGGGAGCGCCGCACTCTCAGAGGGGCGGTACTGAGGGAGCGCCGCACTGTCGGAGGGGCAGTACTGAGGGAGCGCCGCACTGTCGGAGGGGCAGTACTGAGGGAGCGCTGCACTGTCGGAGGGGCGGTACTGAGGGAGCGCCGCACTGTCGGAGGGGCAGTACTGAGGGAGCGCCGCACTGTCGGAGGGGCAGTACTGAGGGAGCGCCGCACTGTCGGAGGGGCAGTACTGAGGGAGCGCTGCACTGTCGGAGGGGCAGTACTGAGGGAGCACCGCACTGTCGGAGGGGCGGTACTGAGTAAGCACTGCACTTTCGGAGGTGGCCTCTTTCAGACAAGACATTAAACCGAGACCCCGTCTGCCCTCTCGTGTGGATTTAAAAGATCCCACACCTGCCACTAATGCACTAACTCATTCCTGGGATGTGGGCGTCGCTGGCAAGGCCAGCATTTATTGCCCATTCCTAATTGCCCCTTGAGAAGGTGGTGGTGAGCCGCCTTCTTGAACCGCTGCAGTCCGTGTGGTGAAGGTGCTCCCACAGTGCTGTTAGGGAGGGAGTTCCAGGATTTTGACCCAGTGACGATGAAGGATCGGCCGATATATTTCCAAGTCAGGATGGTGTGTGACTCGGAGGGGAACTTGGAGGTGGTGGTGTTCCCACGCGCCTGCTGCCCTTGTCCTTCTAGGTGGAAGAGGTCGCGGGTTTGGGAGGTGCTGCCGAAGAAGCCTTGGCGAGTTGCTGCAGTGCATCTTGTAGATGGTACACACTGCAGCCACGGTACGCCGGTGGTGGTAGGAGTGAATGTTTAAGGTGGTGGATGTGGGGTGCCGATCAAGTGGGCTGCTTTGTCCTGGATGGTGTCGAGCTTCTTGTGTTTTGTTGGAGCTGCACTCATCCAGGCAAGCGGAGAGTATTCAGTCAAACTCCTGACTTGTGCCTCAATGATACAATTGCTGGATGTTACAGAGGCGAATTCGCAAGCAAAGAGATCGCTCTGTAAAGTCCCTGTTCGTCTAATTGACTCTCAGCTATTATCTCAGAGGAGAGGAAAGGGTTTTTTAAAATAATTTCCGGATTACAATAATACGAAAGCAAGACTAGCAGTCTCGGGGGAGAGAGAGAGAGCGAAGGAGTTTCTCACAGGGGAGGTGGGGAGGAAATCAGTTTCGCTGCATGCTCGTTAGTGAGCATGTTTTTTTGAAACTGTAATCTCTGATTAGATGTACAGCCGTGACTCAGTGGGTAGAATCCTCTCTCTCGCCTCTGAGTCAGAAGGTTGTAGATTCGAGACTCGAGCGTAAAATCCAAGCCGACAATCCCAGTGACAGTGCTGAGGGAGCGCCGCATTGTCGGAGGGGCGGTACTGAGGGAGCGCCGCACTGTCGGAGGGGCGGTACTGAGGGAGCGCCTCACTGTCGGAGGGGCGGTACTGAGGGAGCGCCGCACTGTCGGAGGGGCAGTACTGAGGGAGCGCCGCACTGTCGGAGGGGCGGTACTGAGGGAGCGCCGCACTGTCGGAGGGGCGGTACTGAGGGAGCGCCGCACTGTCGGAGGGGCGGTACTGAGGGAGCGCCGCACTGTCGGAGGGGCGGTACTGAGGGAGTGCCGCACCGTCGGAAGGGCGGTACTGAGGGAGCGCCGCACTGTCGGAGGGTCAGTACTGAGGGGGCGCTGCACTGTCGGAGGGTCAGTACTGAGGGAGTGCCGCACCGTCGGAAGGGCGGTACTGAGGGAGCGCTGGCGGTACTGAGGGAGCGCCGCACTGTCGGAGGGGCGGTACTGAGGGAGCGCCGCACTGTCGGAGGGGCGGTACTGAGGGAGTGCCGCACTGTCGGCGGGTCAGTACTGAGGGGGCGCTGCACTGTCGGAGGGTCAGTACTGAGGGGGCGCTGCACTGTCGGAGGGTCAGTACTGAGGGAGCGCTGCACTGTCGGAGGGTCAGTACTGAGGGAGCGCCGCACTGTCAGAGGGGCAGTACTGAGGGAGCGCCGCACTGTCGGAGGGGCAGTACTGAGGGAGCGCCGCACTGTCGGAGGGGCAGTACTGAGGGAGCGCCGCACTGTCGGAGGGGCAGTACTGAGGGAGCGCCGCACTGTCGGAGGGGCGGTACTGAGGGAGCGCCGCACTGTCGGAGGGGCAGTAGCGAGGGAGCGTCGCACTGTCGGAGGGGCAGTACTGTGGGAGCGCCGCACTGTCGGAGGGGCGGTACTGAGGGAGCGCCGCACTGTCGGAGGGGCGGTACTGAGGGAGTGTCGCACTGTCGGAGGGGCAGTACTGAGGGAGCGCCGCACTGTCGGAGGGGCAGTACTGAGGGAGCGCCGCACTGTCGGAGGGGCAGTACTGAGGGAGTGCCGCACTGTCGGAGGGGCGGTACTGAGGGAGCGCCGTACTGTCGGAGGGGCTGTACTGAGGGAGCGCCGCACTGTCGGAGGGGCGGTACTGAGGGAGCGCCGCACTGTCGGAGGGGCAGTAGCGAGGGAGCGTAGCGCTGTCGGAGGGGCAGTACTGAGGGAGCGCCGCACTGTCGGAGGGGCAGTACTGAGGGAGCGCCGCACTGTCGGAGGGGCAGTACTGACTTCCTTACTCTTATACTCCAACCCCGTTGCAATAAAGGCCAACATGCCATTTGCTTTCCTTAGTGCTTGCTCTACCTGCCTGCTAACTTTCTGTGATATCCCTCAACCAACATTACTTTTTAAAACACAGATGATCTGGTCATTATCACATTGCTGTTTGTGGGAGCTTGCTGTGCGCAAATTGGCTGCCGCGTTTCCGACATTACAACAGTGACCACACTTCAAAAAAAGTACTTCATCGGCTGTGAAGCGCTTTGGGACGTCCTGAGGTGGTGAAAGGCGCTGGAGAAATGCGAGTTCTTTATTCAAAGCACTAGGGCGAGTGTGCACTTGTAATGCACTGCCTGCTCTCTGGACTCATGTATACACATTGCAAGATAATTAGGAACAATTTTAAAAAAGCTCAGGGGTGGGGTTAAGTAAAATAATGGCACTTCCTTATTCTTCTGTGCAGCCCAAATCTGTTGATGTTCCTCTAAGGCAACAGGCATTCAGAGAGGGGTCAGAATAGAACGCTCGCGTATATTTAGCCAACATACATCCTGTTTCCAAAGCTAAAGATAGTTACTAACTTTTAAAATTCTCTGTTCAAATCCCTCCGTGGCCTCCTCGCTCTTACTCCCTATTTCTGTAACCTCCTCCAGCCCCTACAACCCTCCCTATCTCTGTAACCTCCTCCAGCCCCCTGCAACCCTCCCTATCTCTGTAACCTCCTCCAGCCTCCTACAACCCTCCCTATCTCTGTAACCTCCTCCAGCCCCCTACAACCATCCCTATCTCTGTAACCTCCTCCAGCCCCTACAACCCTCCCTATCTCTGTAACCTCCTCCAGCCCCTACAACCCTCCCTATCTCTGTAACCTCCTCCAGCCCCCTACAACCCTCCCTATCTCTGTAACCTCCTCCAGCCCCCTGCAACCCTCCCTATCTCTGTAACCTCCTCCAGCCTCCTACAACCCTCCCTATCTCTGTAACCTCCTCCAGCCCCCTACAACCCTCCCTATCTCTGTAACCTCCTCCAGCCCCTACAACCCTCCCTATCTCTGTAACCTCCTCCAGCCCCCTGCAACCCTCCCTATCTCTGTAACCTCCTCCAGCCTCCTACAACCCTCCCTATCTCTGTAACCTCCTCCAGCCCCCTACAACCCTCCCTATCTCTGTAACCTCCTCCAGCCCCTACAACCCTCCCTATCTCTGTAACCTCCTCCAACCCCCTACAACCCTCCCTATCTCTGTAACCTCCTCCACCCCCTACAACACTATCTCTGTAACCTCCTCCAGCCCCTACAACCCTCCCTATCTAAGTAACCTCCTCCAAACCCTACAACCCTCCCTATGTCCGTAACCTCCTCCAGCCCCTACAGCCCTCCCTATCTCTGTAACCTCCTCCAGCCCCTACAACCCTCCCTATCTCTGCAACCTCCTCCAGCCCCCTATAACCCTCCCTATCTCTGTAACCTCCTCCAGCCCCTACAACCCTCCCTATCTCTGCAACCTCCTCCAGCCCCCTATAACCCTCCCTATCTCTGTAACCTCCTCCAGACCCCTACAACCCTCCCTATCTGTCACCTCCTCCAGCCCCCTACAACCCTCCCTATCTCTGTAATTTCCTCCAGCCCCTACAACCCTCCCTATCTCTGACACCTCCTCCAGCCCCCTACAACCCTCCCTATCTCTGTAACCTCCTCCAGCCCCCTACAACCCTCCCTATCTCTGTAACCTCCTCCACCCCCTACAACCCTATCTCTGTAACCTCCTCCAGCCCCTACAACCCTCCCTATCTCTGTAACCTCCTCCAGCCCCTACAACCCACCCTATGTCCGTAACCTCCTCCAGCCCCTACAACCCTCCCTATCTCTGTAACCTCCTCCAGCCCCTACAACCCTCCCTATCTCTAACCTCCTCCAGCCCCCTATAACCCTCCCTATCTCTGTAACCTCCTCCATACCCCTACAACCCTCCCTATCTCTGTAACCTCCTCCAGCCCCCTACAACCCTCCCTATCTCTGTAACCTCCTCCAGCCCCTTCAACCCTCCCTATCTCTGTAACCTCCTCCAGCCCCTACAACCCTCCCTATCTCTGTAACCCCCTCCAGCCCCCTACAACCCTCCCTATCTCTGTAACCTCCTCCAGCCCCCTACAACCCTCCCTATCCCTGTAACTTCCACCAGCCCCTACTACCCTCCCTATCAGGAGGAGGCCATTCAGCCCCCCTCCAGCCTGTTACAT
>JASTWF010000036.1:90103-100103 GCA_030390025.1 Squalus acanthias | reverse complement strand
ACAGGAGTGTGAGAGAGGTGTTAGAGGGACCTCCCCAGATACAGGAGTGTGTGAGAGAGGGGTTAGAGGGACCTCCCCAGATACAGGAGTGTGGGAGAGAGGGGTTAGAGGGACCTCCCCAGATACAGGAGTATGTGAGAGAGGGGTTAGAGGGACCTACCCAGATACAGGAGTGTGTGAGAGAGGGGTTAGAGGGACCTCCCCAGATACAGGAGTGTGTGAGAGAGAGGGGTTAGAGGGACCTCCCCAGATACAGGAGTGTGTGAGAGAGGGGTTAGAGGGACCTCCCCAGATACAGGAGTGGGTGAGAGAGAGGGGTTAGAGGGACCTCCCCAGATACAAGAGTGTGTGAGAGAGGGGTTAGAGGGACCTCCCCAGATACAGGAGTGTGAGAGAGAGGGGTTAGAGGGACCTCCCCAGATACAGGAGTGTGAGAGTGGGGTTAGAGGGAGCTCCCCAGATACAGGAGTGTGTGAGAGCGGGGTTAGAGGGACCTCCCCAGATACAGGAGTGTGAGAGAGGGGTTAGAGGGACCTCCCCAGATACAGGAGTGTGTGAGAGAGAGGGGTTAGAGAGGTCTCCCCAGATACAGGAGTGTGTGAGAGAGGGGTTAGAGGGGCCTCCCCAGATACAGGAGTGTGAAAGAGGGATTAGAGGGACCTCACAAGATACAGGAGTGTGTGAGAGAGGGGTTAGAGAGACCTCCCCAGATACAGGAGTGTGTGAGAGAGAGGGGTTAGAGGGACCTCCCCAGATACAGGACTGTGTGAGAGAGGGGTTAGAGAGACCTCCCCAGATACAGGAGTGTGTGAGTGAGAGGGGTTAGAGGGACCTCCTCAGATACAGGAGTGTGTGAGAGAGGGGTTAGAGGGATCTCCCCAGATACAGGAGTGTGTGAGAGAGGGGTTAGAAGGACCTCCCCAGATACAGGAGTGTGTGAGAGAGAGGGGTTAGAGGGACCTCCCCAGATACAGGAGTATGTGAGAGAGGGGTTAGAGCGACCTCCCCAGATACAGGAGTGTGTGAGAGAGGGGTTAGAGAGACCTCCCCAGATACAGGAGTGTGAGAGAGGTGTTAGAGGGACCTCCCCAGATACAGGAGTGTGTGAGAGAGGGGTTAGAGGGACCTCCCCAGATACAGGAGTGTGGGAGAGAGGGGTTAGAGGGACCTCCCCAGATACAGGAGTATGTGAGAGAGGGGTTAGAGGGACCTACCCAGATACAGGAGTGTGTGAGAGAGGGGTTAGAGGGACCTCCCCAGATACAGGAGTGTGTGAGAGAGAGGGGTTAGAGGGACCTCCCCAGATACAGGAGTGTGTGAGAGAGGGGTTAGAGGGACCTCCCCAGATACAGGAGTGGGTGAGAGAGAGGGGTTAGAGGGACCTCCCCAGATACAAGAGTGTGTGAGAGAGGGGTTAGAGGGACCTCCCCAGATACAGGAGTGTGAGAGAGAGGGGTTAGAGGGACCTCCCCAGATACAGGAGTGTGAGAGTGGGGTTAGAGGGAGCTCCCCAGATACAGGAGTGTGTGAGAGCGGGGTTAGAGGGACCTCCCCAGATACAGGAGTGTGAGAGAGGGGTTAGAGGGACCTCCCCAGATACAGGAGTGTGTGAGAGAGGGGTTAGAGGGACCTCCCCAGATACAGGAGTGTGAGAGAGGGGTTAGAGGGACCTCCCCAGATACAGGAGTGTGTGAGAGAGGGGTTAGAGGGACCTCCCCAGATACAGGAGTGTGTGAGAGGGGTTAGAGGGACCTCCCCAGATACAGGAGTGTGTGAGAGAGGGGTTAGAGGGACCTCCTCAGATACAGGAGTGTGTGAGAGAGGGGTTAGAGCGACCTCCCCAGATACAGGAGTGTGAGAGAGAGGGGTTAGAGGGACCCCAACCAGTCCCCATCCACCACCACCCTCCTCCGCCTGGCTGAACTTGTTCTCACATTGAACAACTTCTCCTTTGACTCTACCCATTTCCTCCAAATTAAAGGTGTTGCTATGGGTACCCGCATGGGTCCTAGCTATGCCTGCCTTTTCGTGGGATATGTGGAACACTCTTTGTTCCAGTCCTACTCGGGTCCCCTCCCTCACCTCTTTTTCCGGTACATTGATGACTGTATCGGTGCCGTCTCCTGCTCTCGCCCTGAACTAGAACATTTCATTCACTATGCTTCCAATTTCCACCCTTCCCTCACCTTCACATGGTCCATCTCCGACTCTTCCCTTCCCTTCCTCGACTTCTCCATCTCCATCTCTGGGGATAGGTTATTGACTAACATTCACTACAAGCCCACTGACTCCCACAGCTACCTGGACTACACTTCCTCCCACCCCGCCTCCTGTAAGGACTCTATTCCATTCTCCCAGTTTCTCCATCTCCGCCGCATCTGCTCTGATGATGCCACCTTCCATACCAGTGCTTCCGACATGTCTTCCTTTTTCCTCAACCGAGGATTCCCCTCTACCGTGGTCGACACGGCCCTCGACCGTGTCCGTTCTATCTCCCGCACTTCTGCCCTCACCCCTGCCCCTCCCTCCCAGAACCACGATAGGGTTCCCCTTGTCCTCACCTTTCACCCCACCAGCCTCCACATTCAACGGATCATCCTCCGCCATTTCCGCCACCTCCAGCGTGATCCCACCACCAAACACATCTTCCCCTCACCTCCCCTTTCAGCATTCCGCAGGGACCGCTCCCTCCGCGACACCCTAGTCCACTCCTCTACCACCCCCAGCACCCCTTCCCCTTCGCCCGGCACCTTCCCGTGCACGCGCAGGAGATGCAACACATGCCCTTACACCTCCCCTCTTCCCACTGTCCAGGGCCCCAAACACCCCTTCCAGGTGAAACAGCGATTTACTTGTACTTCCTGCAATTTAGTATACTGTATTCGCTGCTCACGATGTGGTCTCCTCTACATTGGGGAGACCAAACGCAGATTGGGTGACCGCTTTGCGGAACACCTCCGTTCAGTCCGTAAGGGGGACCCCGAGCTCCCGGTGTCCTGTCACTTTAATTCACCGCTTCACTCCCACTCTGACCTCACCGTCCTCGGCCTATTACACTGTTCCACGGAAGCGCAGCGTAAGCTCGAGGAACAGCACCTCATCTTTCGTTTAGGCACGCTACAGCCCTCTGGACTCAATATCGAGTTCAACAATTTTAGATCATAACCTCAGCTCCAATCACATTTATATTTTATTTTTTCCACCCTTTTATTTGCCCCCCCCCCACCTTTTTTTTTCCCTCCTAGAAGCTGGCAGCTGTCCTTCATTCTGCCAGTGGATTTCACACTTCTTTCAGCCTTAATCTGTCACATTAACACCACCTCTAGCCTTGCATATCTCTTAATGTCTCTTCATCTCCCCTTTGTTCCTTTATCCCCTCCCCCTTTTCCCAGCTTTACCCTGGCCTTAAATCTATTTGATTTCCAGCTCTTCCCAGTTCTGATGAAAGGTCATCGACCTGAAACGTTAACTCTCTTTCTCTCTCCACGGATGCTGCCTGGCCTGCTGAGTTTTTCCAGCGTTTTCTGTTGTTATTTCAGATTTCCAGCATCCGCAGTATTTTGCTATCGCGTTAGAGGGACCTCCTCAGATACAGGAGTGTGTGAGAGAGAGGGGTTAGAGGGACCTCCCCAGATACAGGAGTGTGTGAGAGAGAGGGGTTAGAGGGACCTCCTCAGATACAGGAGTGTGTGAGAGAGGGGTTAGAGCGACCTCCCCAGATACAGGAGTGTGTGAGAGAGGGGTTAGAGGGACCTCCCCAGATACAGGAGTGTGAGAGAGAGGGGTTAGAGGGACCTCCCCAGATACAGGAGTGTGTGAGAGAGAGGGGTTAGAGGGACCTCCCCAGATACAGGAGTGTGTGAGAGAGAGGGGTTAGAGGGACCTCCCCAGATACAGGAGTGTGTGAGAGAGAGGGGTTAGAGGGACCTCCTCAGATACAGGAGTGTGAGAGAGAGGGGTTAGAGGGACCTCCCCAGATACAGGCGTGTGAGAGACAGAGGGGTTAGAGGGACCTCCCCAGATACAGGAGTGTGTGAGAGAGAGGGGTTAGAGGGACCTCCCCAGATACAGGAGTGTGTGAGAGAGAGGGGTTAGAGGGACCTACCCAGATACAGGAGTGTGTGAGAGAGGGGTTAGAGGGACCTCCCCAGATACAGGAGTGTGTGAGAGAGAGGGGTTAGAGGGACCTCCTCAGATACAGGCGTGTGAGAGACAGAGGCCTCCCCAGATGTGGCGAGTGTGGGACCGTAGTTAGACTGCCGGCTGCCTACCTTGATGTGGGTGCCGAACTGACCACTGTTGAACTGTTCCTGGCATTTCTGTAAGTGGCTGATTAGTATCTGCTGCTGGTGGGCTTGCGTCTGCTTGAGAGTAAAGAGGTGGTGTCCCTGTTCCTGGGTCATGGACTCCGACCCTGGCTTTGCGTATCTCTGGCCAATCCGGAGGTCCATGGGTACGGTCTGGCTGGACTGGTCAACCGTGGGAATCCTCACAACAGCTGCAAGTGAGAGGGAAGATGATGAGTATCGTAGAAGACTAAACATCCGTAAAACAAAGGTCCTCTACCAACCTGCCCCCGCCACACAGTACTGCTCCCTGATTATCAAAATCCACGACAAGGCCTTGGACAACGTGGACCACTTTCCATACCTCGGGAGCCTACTGTCAACAAGGGCAGACGTCGATGACGAAGTCCAACACCGCCTTCAGTGTGCCAGTGCAGCCTTCGGTCGCCTGAGGAAGAGAGTGTTTGAAGACCAGGACCTCAAACCCGGCGCCAAGCTCATGGTCTACAGAGCAGTAGTGATACCCGCCCTCCTGTATGCTTCAGAGACATGGACCATTTACAGCAGGCACCTCAAAGCACTGGAGAGGTACCACCAACACTGCCTCCGCAAGATCCTGCCAATCCATTGGCAGGATAGGCGCACCAACATCAGTGATCTCGTTCAGGCCAACATGCCCAGCATCGAAGCTTTGACCACGCTTGATCAGCTCCGATGGACGGGTCACATCGTCCGCATGCCCGATACGAGACTCCCAAAGCAAGCGCTCTACTCGGAGCTCCGACATGGCAAGAGAGCCCCAGGTGGGCAGAGGAAACGCTTCAAGGACACCCTCAAAGCCTCCTTGGAAAAAGTGCAACATCCCCCACCGACACCTGGGAATCCCTGGCCCAGGACCGCACAAAGTGGAGGAGAAGCATCCGGGAAGGCGCCGAACACCTCGAGTCTCTTCGCCGGGAGCAAGCGGAAGCCAAGTTCAAGCAGCGCACATCAACCCAAGCACCCCACCCCTCCCGCCCCTTCAACCACCGTCTGCCCCACCGGGGACAAGAGACTGTCGGTCCCACATTGGACTCAGTCACCTGAGAACTCATTTTTAGTGTGGAAGCAAGTCATCCTCGGTTCCGAGGGACTGCCGAAGAAGAAGAATAGTGCAGCACAGAAGGAGGCCGTTCAGTCCATCGAATCTGCGCTGGCTGTTTCCAAGAGAGACCCAGTCAGTCCCACTCCCTTGCTTGTTCCCCGCTCTTTCCCCATATCCCTGCAATTTTTTCTCCTTCAGGTACGGTACTGGAGAATTTAATGGGACTGAAGGGCGATAAATCCCCTGGGCCTGATGGCCTACATCCTCGGGTTTTGAAAGAGGTGGCTACAGAGATAGTGGATGCATTGGTTGTCATTTTCCAAAATTCCATAGATTCTAGGAACGGTTCCCGCGGATTGGAAGGTAGCAAATGTAACCCCGCTATTTAAGAAAGGAGGGAGAGAGAAAATGGGGAACTACAGACCAATTAGCCTGACATCAGTAGTAGGGAAAATGCTAGAATCTATTATTAAGGACTTGGTAACAGGGCACTTAGAAAATATTAATAGGATTGGGCAGGGTCAGCACGGATTTATGAAAGGGAAATCGTGTTTGACGAATCTGTTAGAGTTTTTTGAGGTTGTACCCAGAAGAATAGATAAGGGGGAACCAGTGGATGTGGTGTATTTGGATTTTCAGAGGGCATTTGATAAGGTGCCACACAAGAGGTTATTAAACAAAATTAGGGCTCATGGGATTGGGGGTAATATACTAGCCATTTGTATGTTTCAATGAGATCACCTCTCATTCTTCTAAACTCTAGAGAATATAGGCCTAGTCTATCAATCTCTCCTCATAGGACAATCCCCCCATCCCAGGAACCAGTCTGGTGAACCTTCGTTGCACTCCCTCTATGGCAAGTATATCCTTCCTTAGGTAAGGAGACCAAAACTGTACACAATACTCCAGATGTGGTCTCACCAGGGCCCTATATAATTGCAGTAAGACGTCTTTACTCTTATACTCAAATCCTCTTGTAATAAAGACCCACATACCATGTGCTTTCCTAATTGCTTGCTGTACCTGCAGGTAAACTTTCAGTGATTCGTGTATAAGGACACCCAGGTCCCTCTGAACACCAACATTTCCCAATCTCTCACCATTTAAAAAAAACTCTGCTTTTCTTTTTTTCCTACCAAAGTGAATAACTTCACATTTCTCCACATTATATTCCATTTGCCATGTTCTTGCCCACTCACTTAGCCTGTCTATATCCCCTTGAAGCCTCTTCGCATCCTCCTCACAACTTACATTCCCACCCAGCTTTGTATCATCGGCAAACTTGGATATATTACATTTGGCCCCCATCTCCCAAATCAGGAAGGTACGCTAAATCTTTATAAATCTCTGGTTAGGTCTCAGCTGGAGCACTGTGTTCCAATTCTGGGCACCGCACTTTAGGAAGGATGTCAAGGCCTTGGAGAGGGTGCGGAGGAGATTGACCAGAATAGTACCAGGGATGAGGGACTTCAGTTATGTGGAGAGACTGGAGAAGCTGGGGTTGTTCTCCTTAGAGCAGAGAAGGTTAAGGGGGAGATTGACCAGAACGGTACCAAGGGATGAGGGACTTCAGTGATGTGGAGAGACTGGAGAAGCTGGGGTTGTTCTCCTTCGAGCAGAGAAGGTTAAGGGCGAGATTGACCAGAATGGTACCAGGGGATGAGGGACTTCAGTTATGCGGAGAGACTGGAGAAGCTGGGGTTGTTCTCCTTAGAGCAGAGAAGGTTAAGGGGGAGATTGACCAGAATGGTACCAGGGATGAGGGACTTCAGTTACGTGGAGAGACTGGAGAAGCTGGGATTGTTCTCCTTAGAGCAGAGAAGGCAGATTTAATAGAAGTGTTCAAAACTATGACGGGTTTTGATGGAGTAGGGAGGGAGAAACTGTTTCCAGTGGCAGGAGGGTCGGTAACCAGAGGACACAGATTGAAGATAATCGGCAAAAGAACCAGAGGGGGAGATGAGGAGAATGTTTTTTTACGCAGCGAGTTGTTGTGATCTGGAACGCGCTGCCTGAAAGGGCGGTGGGAGCAGATTCAATAGTAACTTTCAAAAGGGGAATTGGATAAATACTTGAAGGGGAAAAATTCACAGGGCTACGGGGGAAAGAGCAGGGGGGGGGAGAGCGGGACTAATTGGAGAGCTCGTTCAAAGTGCCGGCACAGGCACGATGGGCCGAATGGCCTCCTCCTGCGCTGTGAGATTCTGGGGCCTCTCTACACAACTGGCCAATCGATCGGTCATGAGACGGAAGTGATGGGGGGGAGAGGCTGAGAGAGAGAGAGAAGGCGACTGGCAGTGCGTGCTCGCCATGAGAAATGGCGCAGGGCAGGTCCCTGCGGAGTGCTGGCGCGGGGGCCGATGGTGAGTGCTGGACGCCACCCTAAGCGGAAATCCGCGGGGGCTTTGGAAACCCCCCGAGTCGAGAGACTCAAAGGTCACCCGCGGCTGAGAGAGTGCGGGGCGGGGAGCGGAAGGAATCACTAATGCGAGTAATCGTGCGGCCAGAGTGTCGCTGACTGAAAGCTCGGCTCTCCTGGTTCCACACCGCGCACAACCACAGGAAATGAATATTGCCCAACACCCATGGGCCATAGCTAAAACTCTGCAAACTCATGCAACACCTGAGAGAGCTGCACAAAGAGGGCGCGAAGACCCACATTTATGGTGCTGAACTTTGCAGCTCAGTGCCTGGTCCACTCGCCCTCTTGCCTTGCTTCCTAATCCATAGCAAATCCATCAGCCCTGGCTCAGAAGGTTGAGCAGCGCTCCCTCAGTACCGCCCCTCCAACAGTGCGGCGCTCCCTCAGTACCGCCCCTCCGACAGTGCGCCGCTCCCTCAGTACCGCCCCTCCGACAGTGCGGCGCTCCCTCAGTACCGCCCCTCCGACAGTGCGGTGCTCCCTCAGTACTGCCCCTCCCACAGTGCGGCGCTCCCTCAGTACTGACCCTCCGACAGTGCGGCGCTCCCTCAGTACTGCCCCTCCGACAGTGCGGCGCTCCCTCAGTACTGACCCTCCGACAGTGCGGCGCTCCCTCAGTACTGCCCCTGCGACAGTGCGGCGCTCCCTCAGTACTGCCCCTCCGACAGTGCGGCGCTCCCTCAGTACCGCCCCTCCGACAGTGCGGCGCTCCCTCAGTACTGCCCCTCCGACAGTGCGATGCTCCCTCAGTACTGGCGCCGGGGAGTGCCGGCCTTGATTATGGGGCTCGAACCCACGAACCTCTGACTGAGATGGAAGAGCGATGCGAACTGAGTCAAGCTGCCATCAGTTACAGAGGGTGAGAGCGAGAGAAAAAATGGAATGGAGAAAGATGGAAAGGGAAGAACAGCAGTGTTTGCATCTCGGAACTATTTCGAAACACGGACAGCGCGATCTAAATTAAAACTTTAACTGGAAATGAGGCAATAGCGGAGGGGGAGGGTGAATGTGTGAGCTAGCACAGCCAATGAGGAGGGTCAGAGTTGAGGCTACATACGGGGGAGTGTTTAATGGGACAGTGTAGAGGGAGCTTTACTCTGTATCTAACCCCGTGCTGTACCTGCCCTGGGAGTGTTTGATGGGACAGTGTAGAGGGAGCTTTACTCTGTATCTAACCCGTGCTGTACCTGCCCTGTGAGTGTTTGATGGGACAGTGTAGAGGTAGCTTTACTCTGTATCTAACCCCGTGCTGTACCTGCCCTGGGAGTGTTTGATGGGGACAGTGTAGAGGGAGCTTTACTCTGTATCTAACCCCGTGCTGTACCTGTCCTGGGAGTGTTTGATGGGTCAGTGTAGAGGGAACTTTACTCTGTATCTAACCCCGTGCTGTACCTGCCCTGGGAGTGTTTGATGGGACAGTGTAGAGAGAGCTTTACTCTGTATTTAACCCCATGCTGTACCTGTCCTGAGAGTGTTTGATGGGACAGTGTAGAGGGAGCTTTACTCTGTATCTAACCCCGTGCTGTACCTGTCCTGGGAGTGTTTGATGGGACAGTGTAGAGGGAGCTTTACTCTGTATCTAACCCCGTGCTGTACCTGCCCTGGGAGTGTTTGATGGGACAGTGTAGAGGGAGCTTTACTCTGTATCTAACCCGTGCTGTACCTGCCCTGGGAGTGTTTGATGGGACAGTGTAGAGGGAGCTTTACTCTGTATCTAACCCGTGCTGTACCTGCCCTGGGAGTGTTTGATGGGACAGAGTGGCTGCGATTGCTGTGTGAGATGTTGGTCAGTGTGAGCTGGAGTGAACCCTGGGACAGGAAATGTTAGTTCCTTTAGCTGCATTAGGTTTGAGAAACAGGCTCATCCGTCCCTGCGGCTTCTCACTGGTTGCCGTGTCGATGAGATTAGTTTAGATGTTGATTGTGAAATCTAGACCTGTGGTTACCTCGCTCTATATATATCGCAAGAACACGGGAAGTGAGAGGCGGGTTCTCATTAAACAAACGTGTTATTTAATTACCTGACACCAGTGCCAAACAGGGCTCCAGAATTATACACACACTCACACACTCACACACTCTCTCACACACTCACACACACTCTCACACACACTCACACTCTCACACACACTCTGACACACACTCACTCTGACACACACTCACACTCACACACACTCACACTCTCACACACACTCTCTCACACACACT
>JASTWF010000036.1:77832-89817 GCA_030390025.1 Squalus acanthias | reverse complement strand
ACACACACACACACACTCACACACACACTCACACTCTCACACACACACTCACTCACACTCTCACTCACACTCTCACACACACACTCACTCACACTCTCACTCACACACACACACTCTCACACACACACTCACTCACACACACACACTCTCACACACACACTCACTCACACTCTCACTCACACTCTCACACACACACTCACTCACTCTCACTCACACTCTCACACACACACTCACTCACACTCTCACACACACTCTCACACACACACTCACTCACACTCTCACTCACACACTCACTCACACTCTCACTCACACTCTCACACACACACTCACTCACACTCTCACACACACACTCACACACACACACACTCTCTCACACACACTCACTCACACACTCACACACACTCTCACACACACTCTCACACACAGACACATACACTCTCACACACACTCTCACACACACACTCACACACACACACTCACACACACACTCACACACTCTCACTCACACTCACACACACTCACACACACTCTCACACACACTCTCACACACACACACTCACACACACACACTCACACACTCTCACTCACTCACACACTCACACACTCTCACTCACACTCAGACACACACACTCAAATACACATTCGCACACTCACACTGTCACTCACACACTCACACTCACGCTCACACACACTCTCACACTCACACTCATGCTCACACACACTCGCACACACACACACACACTCTCACACTCTCACACACTCTCTCTCACACACACACACTCAGACACACACACACCCTCACACACACTCTCACCCACACACACACTCACTCACTCACACACACACACCCTCAGACACACACACACACCCTCACACACACTCTCACCCACACACTCAGACACACACACACTCACACACACACACCCTCAGACACACACACACTCACACACACACTCACTCACTCACACACACTCTCACTCACACACACTCACACACACACTCACTCACTCACACACTCTCTCACACAAAACACACACATCACCTCAGGACGTCCCAAAGCACTTCACAGCCAATGAAGTACTTTTTTTGAAGTGTGGTCACTGTTGTAATGTAGAAAAAGCGGCAGCCAATTTGCGCACAGCAAGCTCCCACAATCAGCAATGTGATAAATGACCAGATCATCTGTTTTTAGTGAGGGATACATATTGGCTCCAGGACATTGGTATAACTCCCCTGTTCTTCTTCGAACTAGTGGCAGTGGGATCTTTTACGTCCACCTGAGAGAGCAGACGGGGCCTCGGTTTAACGTCTCATCCGAAAGACGGCACCTCCGACAGTGCGGCGCTCCCTCAGTACTGCCCCTCCGACAGTGCGGCGCTCCCTCAGTACTGCCCCTCCGACAGTGCGGCGCTCCCTCAGTACTGCCCCTCCGACAGTGCGGCGCTCCCTCAGTACCGCCCCTCCGACAGTGCGGCGCTCCCTCAGTACTGCCCCTCCGACAGTGCGGCGCTCCCTCAGTACCGCCCCTCCGACAGTGCGGCGCTCCCTCAGTACTGGCACCGGGGAGTGACGGCCTGGATTATGGGGCTGGAGTCTTTGGATTCGGGGCTCGAACCCACGACCTCCTGACTCAGATTCGACGCAAGAGGAGTGAGAGAGCGCACTACACGCCGAGGCACGGTTGGCCCTCTGAGCCGAGGGGAAAGTGGGGATGTGGTGAGTTAACATTCGGCCCTGGGGACTGATTGCAGCATCTCGGAAGAGGATGTGTAAACTGTGGTCGGAGTGACCAGTCATGCCTCCGACTACCTGCAATGTTCTGCTGTTCATTCCAAAGCCTTGCTTGTCTTCCATTCCTCCTCTACTCCCTCCCTCCCCCCAAACCCGTCTTCGCCTCCCCTCTCCTGCTCTCATCTCCTCTGCTCCCCTTTCGCCCCCCTCAATCCTCTTCTCTCCTCCCTCCTCTCTCCTTCTCCCTCTCCCTCCCCTGTCCTCCCTCTACCTCTCCTCCCTCTTGCCCCTTTCCCCCTCTCCTCTCCTACCCTCCCTGCTCCTCCCTTCCCCCATCTCCCTCCCCTCAGTGTAGTGCCTGTAACCGACTGAAACATCCCAAGGAGCCCCTGCAACCCTCCCTATCTCTGTAACCTCCTCCAGCCCCTGCAACCCTCCCTATCTCTGTAACCTCCTCCAGCCCCTGCAACCCTCCCTATCTCTGTAACCTCCTCCAGCCCCTACAACCCTCCCTATCTTTGTAACCTCCTCCAGCCCCTACAACCCTCCCTATCTCTGTAACCTCCTCCAGCCCCTGCAACCCTCCCTATCTCTGTAACCTCCTCCAGCCCCTGCAACCCTCCCTATCTCTGTAACCTCCTCCAGCCCCTGCAACCCTCCCTATCTCTGTAACCTCCTCCAGCCCCTACAACCCTCCCTATCTCTGTAACCTCCTCCAGCCCCTGCAACCCTCCCTATCTCTGTAACCTCCTCCAGCCCCTGCAACCCTCCCTATATCTGTAACCTCCTCCAGCCCCGACCACCCTCCCTATCAAACAACCTCCTCCAGCCCCTCAACCCTCCCTATCTCTCTAACCTCCTCCAGCCCCGACAACCCTCCCTATCTCTGTAACCTCCTCCAGCCCCTACAACCCTCCCTATCTCTGTAACCTCCTCCAGCCCCGACAACCCTCCCTATCTCTGTAACCTCCTCCAGCCCCTACAACCCTCCCTATCTCTGTAACCTCCTCCAGCCCCCTACAACCCTCCCTATCTCTGTAACCTCCTCCAGCCCCGACCACCCTCCCTATCAAACAACCTCCTCCAGCCCCTCAACCCTCCCTATCTCTCTAACCTCCTCCAGCCCCGACAACCCTCCCTATCTCTGTAACCTCCTCCAGCCCCTCAACCCTCCCTATCTCTGTAACCTCCTCCAGCCCCGACAACCCTCCCTATCTCTGTAACCTCCTCCAGCCCCTCAACCCTCCCTATCTCTGTAACCTCCTCCAGCCCCTACAACCCTCCCTATCTCTGTAACCTCCTCCAGCCCCTCAACCCTCCCTATCTCTGTAACCTCCTCCAGCCCCTCAACCCTCCCTATCTCTGTAACCTCCTCCAGCCCCTACAACCCTCCCTATCTCTGTAACCTCCTCCAGCCCCTCAACCCTCCCTATCTCTGTAACCTCCTCCAGCCCCTACAACCCTCCCTATCTCTGTAACCTCCTCCAGCCCCTCAACCCTCCCTATCTCTGTAACCTCCTCCAGCCCCCTACAACCCTCCCTATCTCTGTAACCTCCTCCAGCCCCCTACAACCATCCCTATCAAACAACCTCCTCCAGCCCCTCAACCCTCCCTATCTCTGTAACCTCCTCCAGCCCCCTACAACCCTCCCTATCTCTGTAACCTCCTCCAGCCCCTACAACCCTCCCTATCAAACAACCTCCTCCAGCCCCTCAACCCTCCCTATCTCTGTAACCTCCTCCAGCCCCTACAACCCTCCCTATCAAACAACCTCCTCCAGCCCCTCAACCCTCCCTATCTCTGTAACCTCCACCAGCCCCTACAACCCTCCCTATCTCTGTAACCTCCACCAGCCCCTACAACCCTCCCTATCTCTGTAACCTCCTCCAACCCCCTACAACCCTCCCTATCTCTGTAACCTCCTCCAACCCCCTGCAACCCTCCCTATCTCTGTAACCTCCTCCAGCCCCCTACAACCCTCCCTATCTCTGTAACCTACTCCAGCCCCTACAACCCTCCCTATCTCTGTAACCTCCTCCAGCCCCTACAACCTTCCCTATCTCTGTAACCTCCTCCAGCCCCCTACAACCCTCCCTATCTCTGTAACCTCCTCCAGCCCCCTACAACCCTCCCTATCTCTGTAACCTCCTCCAGCCCCTACAACCCTCCCTATCTCTGTAACCTCCTCCAGCCCCTACAACCCTCCCTATCTCTGTAACCTCCTCCAGCCCCCTACAACCCTCCCTATCTCTGTAACCTCCTCCAGCCCCCTTCAACCCTCCCTATCTCTGTAACCTCCTCCAGCCCCCTACAACCCTCCCTATCTCTGTAACCTCCTCCAGCCCCCAACAACCCTCCCAGATCTCTGCGCTCCTCCAATTCCGACCTCTTGAGCATCCCCCTGATTTCCATCGCTCCACCATTGGCGGCCGTGCCTTCAGCCGCCTGGGCACTAAGCTCTGGAATTCCCTCCCTGAACCTCTCCGCCTCTCTCTCTCTCCTCCTTTAAGACGCTCCTTAAAACCTCCCTCTTTGACCAAGCTTTCGATCACCTGTCCCTAATATCTCCTTATGTGGCTCGGGGTCAGATTATGTCTGATAATCGCTCCTGTGAAGCGCCACTTGGGGACGTTTTACTATGTTAAAGGCGCTGCATGAATGGGAGCTCTTGTCTAAACCTAGGATAGTTCATCACTTCTCTCCAACCGCCCCTAGACTTCCCTCAGTCTGGGGTTGAGAGGAAGGGGTTAATATCAGGCAAGGAGGCACTCAGGGCTTGCGTCTATTTATAGAACAGAATGGGTTGCCACGCCCACAGAATCCCGGAATGGACGGATTCCAGACATCAGGCTGCTCCTTCATGGGCGGACGGAGAGGGAGTGATATATCTTCCTGCCTTTTTGTCTTCCTACTTTAACACCGTCTAGCCGATTCAACAGGTTTTTCCACGGGCCCGAGCCAGACAGACAATCGTCCCACCCTCGCCTCCTTCACTGAGGGTTCATCGCTGAGACCTGTCGGTTTTTGGGAGAGGAGGGTGGGGCGGAGCTGGGGCCACACGAGTCTAGACACTCCGTTCAGCTGCAAGGCTACTCAGTAATGATAGCCTCCCTCCTTCTGCCTCTCCCACCCCTGATATCTTCGTCAACAACAATTGCATTTAAACGGCGCCTTGAATGTCGTAAAACGACCCCAGTTCGCTTCACAAGAGTGTTATAAGACAAATTTTCTTTTCCTTCAGGTACTTATCCAATTCCCTGTTGGAAGCCACGATTGAATCTGCCTCCACCACCCTCTCAGGCAGCGCATTCCAGATCACAACCACTCGCTGCGTAAAAAAGTTTCCCCTCATGTCGCCTTTGGTTCTTCTGCCAATCACCTTAAATCTGTGTCCACTGGTTCTCGACCCTTCCGCCCAATGGGAACAGTTTCTCTCTCTCTACTCTGTCCAGATCCCCTCATGATTTTGAACACCTCTATCAAATCTCTTCTCAACCCCTGCTTCTCCAGTCTCTCCGCGTAACTGAAGTCCCTCATCCCCTGGTACCATTCTGGTCAATCTCCCCTTAACCTTCTCTGCTCTAAGGAGAACAATCCCAGCTTCTCCAGTCTCTCCACGTAACTGAGGTCCCTCATCCCCTGGTACCATTCTGGTCAATCTCCCCCTTAACCTTCTCTGCTCTGAGGAGAACAACCCCAGCTTCTGCAGTCTCTCCACCTCACTGGAGTCCCTTCAGGAGATATTAGGGCAGGTGACAAAGGGGTGGGTTTTAAGGAGCGTCTTCAAGGAGGAGGGAGAGGTAGCGAGGCGGAGAGGTTTAGGAAGGGAATTCCAGAGCTTAGGGCACAGGCGGCTGAAGGCACGGCCACCAATGGTGGAGCGATGGAAATCGGGGGGATGGACAAGAGGCCAGAATTGGAGGAGCGCAGAGATCTTGGAGGGTTGTCGGGGCTGGAGGAGGTTACAGAGATAGGGAGGGTTGTAGGGGGCTGGAGGAGGTTACAGAGATAGGGAGGGTTGTAGGGGGCTGGAGGAGGTTACAGAGATAGGGAGGGTTGTAGGGGGCTGGAGGAGGTTACAGAGATAGGGAGGGTTGTAGGGGGCTGGAGGAGGTTACAGAGATAGGGAGTGTTGTAGGGGGCTGGAGGAGGTTACAGAGATAGGGAGGGTTGTAGGGGGCTGGAGGAGGTTACAGAGATAGGGAGGGTTGTAGGGGCTGGAGGAGGTTACAGAGATAGGGAGGATTGTACGGGGCTGGAGGAGGTTACAGAGATAGGGAGGGTTGTAGGGGGCTGGAGGAGGTTACAGAGATAGGGAGGGTTGTAGGGGGCTGGAGGAGGTTACAGAGATAGGGAGTGTTGTAGGGGGCTGGAGGAGGTTACAGAGATAGGGAGGGTTGTAGGGGGCTGGAGGAGGTTACAGAGATAGGGAGGGTTGTAGGGGGCTGGAGGAGGTTACAGAGATAGGGAGTGTTGTAGGGGGCTGGAGGAGGTTACAGAGATAGGGAGGGTTGTAGGGGGCTGGAGGAGGTTACAGAGATAGGGAGGGTTGTAGGGGCTGGAGGAGGTTACAGAGATAGGGAGGATTGTACGGGGCTGGAGGAGGTTAAAGAGATAGGGAGGGTTGTACGGGGCTGGAGGAGGTTACAGAGATAGGGAGGGTTGTAGGGGGCTGGAGGAGGTTACAGAGATAGGGAGGGTTGTAGGGGCTGGAGGAGGTTACAGAGATAGGGAGGGTTGTAGGGGCTGGAGGAGTGAACAGAGATGGGGAGGGCTGTAGGAGGTTACAGAGATAGGGAGGGTTGTAGGGGCTGGAGGAGGTTAAAGAGATAGGGAGGGTTGTAGGGGGCTGGAGGAGGTTAAAGAGATAGGGAGGGTTGTAGGGGGCTGGAGGAGGTTACAGAGAGAGGGAGGGTTGTAGGGGGCTGGAGGAGGTTACAGAGATAGGGAGGGTTGTAGGGGGCTGGAGGAGGTTACAGAGATAGTGAAGGGGTGAGGAGGCCAGGGTGGGATTTTAAAACAAGGAGAAGAACTTTGAAATCGAGGCCTTGCTTAACCGGGAGCCAATGTAGGTCAGCGAGCACAGGGGGCGATGGGCGAACAGGACTTGGTGCGAGTTAGGACACGGGGGCAGCCGAGTTTTGGATGACCTCAAGTTTACGGAGGGTGGAATGTGGGAGGCCAGCCAGGAGTGCGTTGGAATAGTCAAGTCTAGAGGTGACAAAGGGCATGAATGAGGGTTTCAGCAGCGGATGAGCTGAGGCAGGGGCGGAGATGGGCGGTGTTACAGAGGTAGAAGTAGGCAGTCTTTGTTATGCCACGGATGTGTGGTCGGAAGCTCATTTCAGGGTTAAATATGACACCTCGTCCTCACCTCAGCCTCTTCCTCCTCTCCCACCCCAACTTCTTCATACCCAACCTCATCTTCATCCTCTTTCAGATGAGACGTTAAACCGAGGCCCCGTCCGCCCTCTCAGGTGGACGTAAAAGATCCCACGGCCACTATTTCGAAGAAGAACAGGGGGGGAGTTCTCCCTGGTGTCCTGGGGCCAATATTTATCTCTCAACCAACATCATTAAAACAGATGATCTGGTCATTTATCACATTGCTGTTTGTGGGAGCTTGCTGTGCACAAATTGGCTGCTGCGTTTCCTACATTACAACAGCGACTACACTTCAAAAAGTACTTCATTGGCTGTGAAGCGCTTTGGGACGTCCTGAGGTGGTGAAAGGCGCTGGAGAAATGCAAGATCTTTCTTTCTTTTTCCTCCTCCTCCTCTCCCAAACCTATAGGTTGGGTCACACTCCAGAGACTCGAGCCCATAATCTAGGCCAATACTCCCGGTGCCAGTGCTGAGGGAGCGCCGCACTGTCGGAGGGGCGTTACTGAGGGAGCGCCGCACTGTCAGAGGGGCAGTACTGAGGGAGTACCGCACTGTCGGAGGGGCGGTACTGAGGGAGCGCCGCACTGTCGGAGGGGCGGTACTGAGGGAGTTCCGCACTGTCGGAGGGGCGGTACTGAGGGAGCGCCGCACTGTCGGAGGGGCAGTACTGAGGGAGTGCCGCACTGTCGGAGGGGCAGTACTGAGGGAGCGCCGCACTGTCGGAGGGGCAGTACTGAGGGAGCGCCGCACTGTCGGAGGGGCAGTACTGAGGGAGCGCCGCACTGTCGGAGGGGCAGTACTGAGGGAGCGCCGCACTGTCGGAGGGGCAGTACTGAGGGAGCGCCGCACTGTCGGTGTTGGCGCCTTTCAGATGAGACGTAAAACCGAGGCCCCGTCTGCCCTCTCAGGTGGATGTTAAAGATCTCACGGCCTCTGTTTCGAAGAAGAGCAGTGTTTTATTTTGTGAACGGTATTTTCTCAGGTATTTACAGAACCATTGCCAAAAAAAAAATCCCCAGTGATTGAAGCAAAACTGAAAGAAAATCGCCGGCGCCCTTTTAACTCGCCCCTCCTCCTCCCTCTGACATCAATGGCAATGATTAGCTTCAGTTTATGGGAATTTCGAAAATCCCCATTATTGGTGGAGTGACTGGCTTTCGTCTCCCTCTCCCCCTTGAGTTCCCGTTCAGAGTCCTATTGGACCCTGAGCTGAGCCTCCGAGCCCCACATCCCCTCCCTCGCAAAGACCGCCTATTTCCACCTTCCGTAATGTCGCCCGTCTCTGCCCCTGCCTCAACTCGTCCGCTGCTGAAACCCTCCTCCCTGCCCTTTGTTACCTCCAGACTCCCGACTATTCCCACGCACTCCCGGCCGGTCTTCCATCTTCCACCCTACCGTAAACCTCAGCTCACCCAAAACTCTGCTGCACCCCCCACCCACCCCCGTGTCCTAACTCGCACAGAGTCCCGTTCACCCATTGCCCTTGCCCTGTGCTCCATGACCCACACTGATAAATTCTCATCCTCATCTTCAAATCCCTCCCTTGCCCTCACCCTCTCCCGGGGAACCTCACACAATCATAGAACGGTTGCAGCACGCAAGCAGGCCATTCGGCCCGTTGAGCCCGTGCCGGCTCTCTGCAAGAACACTTCAGCTAGTCCCACTCCCCCCCCTCCCTTTCCCCGTAGCCCTGCAAATCTTTTTCCTTCAGGTACTTATCCAATTCCCTTTTGAAAGCCGTGATTGAGTCTGCCTTCGCCACCTCCGTAGTTTTTCGATATAGATAAATGATCTGGATATTGGAATACAGAATAGAATTTCCAAATTTGCCGATGACACCAAACTTGGGGGTGTGGCAAACAGTGAGGATGATACCAATCGACTGCAGCAGGACACAGAAAGGCTAGCAGAATGGGCAGACAAGTGGCAGATGGAATTTAATACAGAGAAGTGTGAGGTGATGCATTTTGGCAGAAGGAACAGGGAGAGGCAATCTACACTTAATGGCACAGTTTTAAAGAGTGTGCAGGGACAGAGGGACCTGGGAGTTAATGTGCATAGGTCCCTGAAGGTGGCGGGACATATTGAGAGAGTGGTTAGCAAAGCATATGGGATCTTGGATCTTCATAAATAGAGGTATTGAGTACAAAAGTAGAGAAGTTATGCTGAACCTTTATAAAGCGCTGGTTAGGCCACAACTGGAGTATTGCGTCCAGTTCTGGTCACCACACTTTAGGAAGGATGTGAAGGCCCTTGAGAGGGTGCAGAGGAGATTTACCAGAATGGTTCCGGGGATGGGGGGGAATCTTAGCTACAAGGACAGGTTGGAGAAGCTGGATTTGATTTCATTAGAGCAAAGGAGGTCGAGGGGTGATTTGATAGAGGTGTACAAGATTATGACGGGTTTGGATAGGCTAGACGGGGAAAGGCTGTTCCCACTAGTTGATGGTACAAGGACTAGGGGACACAGATTTAAGGATTTGGGCAAGAGATACAGAGGGGGGATGTGAGGAAAAACTTTTTTACGCAGCGAGTGGTGAGGACCTGGAACTCGCTGCCGACGGAAGTGGTGGAAGCAGAGACACTCAATGTTTTCAAGGGGAGACTGGAATGGGACTGACTGGATTGCTCCACAGAGAGCCGGCACGGACTCGATGGGCTGAATGGCCTCCTTCTGTGCCGTTATGACTCTATGACTATGACCCTCTCAGGCAGCGCATTCCAAATCCTAACCACTCGCTGCGTAAAAAAGTTATTCCTCATGTCGCCTTTGGTTCTTTTGCCAATCACCTTAAATCTGTGTCCTCTGGTTCTCGACCCTACTGCCAATGGGAACAGTTTCCCTCTATCTACTCTGTCCAGACCCCCTCATGATTTTGAACACCTCCATCAAATCTCCTCTCAACCTTCTCTGCTCCAAGGAGAACAACCCCAGCTTCTCCAGTCTATCCACGTAACTGAAGTCCCTCATCCCCGGAATCATTCTTGTAAATCTCTCCTGCACTCTCTCTAAGGCCTTCACATCCTTCCTAAAGTGCGGTGCCCAGAATTGGACACAATACTCCAGTTGAGGCCGAACCAGTGTTTTATAAAGGTTCATCATAACTTCCTTGCTTTTGTACTCTCTGCCTCTATTTATGAAGCCCAGGATCCCGTAAGACCTTTTAACTGCTTTCTCAACCTACCCTGCCACCTTCAACGATTTGTGCACATATACCCCCATGTCTGTTTGCTCGTGCACCCCCTTTAGGATTGTACCATTTAGTTTATATGTCCTCTCCTCATTCTTTCTACCAAAACGCACTTTGCTGCGTTAAATTTCATCTGCCACGTGTCCGCCCTTTTTACCAGCCTGCCTATGTCTTCCTGAAGTCTATCACTCTCCTCCTCACTGTTCACTATACTTCCAAGTTTTGTGTCATCTGCAAATTTTGAAATTATGCCCTGTACACCCACGTCCAAGTCATTAATATATATCAAGAAAAGCAGTGGTCCTAGAACCGACCCCTGGGGAGCACCACTGTATACCTTCCTCCAGTCCGAAAAACAACCGTTCACCACTACTCTCTGTTTCCTGTCACTTGGCCAATTCCGTATCCATGCTGCCGCTGTCCCTTTTATTCCATGGGCTTCAACTTTGCTGGCAAGCCTATTATGTGGCACTTTGTCGAACGCCTTTTGGAAATCCATGTACACCACGTCAACCGCATTACCCTCATCAACCCTCTCTGTTACCTCATCAAAAAACTCAATCAAGTTAGTTAAACACGATTTGCCTTTAACAAATCCGTGCTGGCTTTCCTTAATTAATCCACACTTGTCCAAGTGACTGTTGATTTTGTCTCTGATTACTGTTTCTAAAAGCTTCCCCACTACCGAGGTCAAACTAACTGGCCTGTAGTTGCTGGGTTTATCTTTACACCCTTTTTTGAACAATGGTGTAACATTTGCAATTCTCCAGTCCTCTGGCACCACCCCCCGTATCTAAGGAGGATTGGAATATTATGGCCAGTACCTCCGCAATCTCCACCTTTACTTCCCTCAGCATCCTAGGATGCATCCTGTCCACTCCTGGTGACTTATCTACTTTAAGTACAGCCAGCCTTTCTAATACCTCCTCTTTATCAATTTTTAACCTATCCAGTGTCTCCACTACCTCCTCCTTCACTGTGTCTGTGGCAGCATCCTCTTCCTTGGTGAAGACAGATGCAAAGTATTCGTTTAGTACCTCAGCCATACCCTCTGCCTCCATGCGTAGGTCTCCTTTTTGGAGAGGTTACAGAGATAGGGAGGGTTGTAGGGGCTGGAGGAGGTTACAGAGATAGGGAGGGTTGTAGGGGCTGGAGGAGGTTACAGAGATAGGGAGGGTTGTAGGGGGCAGGAGGAGGTTACAGAGATAGGGAGAGTTGTAGGGGGCTGGAGGAGGTTACAGAGATAGGGAGGGTTGTAGGGGCTGGAGGAGGTTGCTGAGATAGGGAGGGTTGTAGGGGCTGGAGGGGGTTACAGAGATAGGGAGGTTTGTAGGGGCTGGAGGAGGTTACAGAGATAGGGAGGGTTGTAGGTGCTGGAGGAGGTTACAGAGATAGGGAGGGTTGTACGGGGCTGGAGGAGGTTACAGAGACAGGGAGGGTTGTAGGTGCTGGAGGAGGTTACAGAGATAGGGAGGGTTGTAGGGGCTGGAGGAGGTTAGAGATAGGGAGGGTTGTAGGGGGCTGGAGGAGGTTACAGAGATAGGGAGAGTTGTAGGGGCTGGAGGAGGTTACAGAGATAGGGAGAGTTGTAGGGGGTTGGAGGAGGTTACAGAGATAGGGAGAGTTGTAGGGGCTGGAGGAGGTTACAGAGATAGGGAGAGTTGTAGGGGCTGGAGG
>JASTWF010000036.1:62832-67832 GCA_030390025.1 Squalus acanthias | reverse complement strand
GTGTGCGTCTCTGTGTGTGTGTATGTGAGTCTCTGTGTGTCTCTCTTGTGTGTGAGTCCTTGCCCAGCCGACCGCCTAACCGTGCCACCAGCTCCTGAGACCCCCCCGACCTCTCCCCAGCTCCCCTTCGCATCGCTAGGGACGCCTCCCGTGTATCGCCCAGCTCACAGTTCCTCAATCACTGCGACTACCCCCAACCCCCAGACACCATCCCCCACTATTTTAACAGTTTCCTGATTCTATTTCTAGGCTGGGATCGATACTCTGTGAGTCAGACAGAGAGTGCTCGGAATCCCACATAAGTCCCTTGTTTCCTTGTTCAAAGAAGACCGCTCGGACTGAAATCAGTCCAGTGCATGCAGGGCGAAGAGAGAATGTGGCCCCTATTCCATATTTTATCCTATTCCTCTAGACTTCGGGGCTCCATGTACACAGATCATTAAAATGTCATGGACAGCTACAGAAAATACTAGTTACACAGGAACAGGAGGAGGCCGTTCAGCCCCCCTCGAGCCTGTTACATTAGGAACAGGAGGAGGCCATTCAGCCCCTCGAGCCTGTTACATTAGAAACAGGAGGAGGCCGTTCAGCCCACCTTGAGCCTGTTACATTCGGAACAGGAGGAGGCCATTCAGCCACCCTCGAGCCTGTTACATTAGGAACAGGAGGCCATTCAGCCCCCCTCGAGCCTGTTACATTAGGAACAGGAGGAGGCCGTTCAGCCCACCTTGAGCCTGTTACATTAGGAACAGGAGGAGGCCGTTCAGCCCACCTTGAGCCTGTTACATTAGGAACAGGAGGAGGCCATTCAGCCCCCCTTGAGCCTGTTACATTAGGAACAGGAGGAGCCCATTCAGCCCCTCGATCCTGTTACATTAGGAACAGGAGGAGGTCATTCAGCCCCTTGAGCCTGTTACATTAGGAACAGGAGGAGGCCATTCAGCCCCTCGAGCCTGTTCCGCCATTCAATCAGATCATGACTGATCTGTGACCTAACTCCATATACCCGCCTTTGCCCCGTATCCCTTAATACCCTTTGGTTAACAAAAATCTATCAATCTCAGATTTAAAATTGCCGTTTGTGGAAGAGAGTTCCAATCTTCTACCACCCTTTGTGTGTAGAAGTGTTTCCTAACTTCACTCCTGAAAGGTCTGGCTCGAATTTTTAGACTATGCCCCCTAGTCCCAGACTCCCCAACCAGCGGAAATAGTTTCTCTCTCTACCCTGTCAGTTCCCCTTAATATCTTGAAAACTTCGATCAGATCACCCCTTAACCTTCTAAATTCCAGGGAACACAACCCTAGTTTGTGTAATCTCTCCTCGTAATTTAACCCTTGAAGTGTGGTCACTGTTGTAATGCAGGAAACAAAGCAGACAATTTGCACACAGCAAGCTCCCACAAACAGCGATGTGATAAATGACCATATCACTTATTTTTAGTGATGTTGGTTGAGGGATAACTTTTGGCCCTAGGACACCGGGGAGAACTTCCCCCCTGCTCTTCTTCAAAATAGTGCCGTGGGATCTTTTACTTCCACCTGAGAGGTCAGACGGGGCCTCGGTTTAACATCTCATCTGAAAGACGGCACCTCCGACAGTGCGGCGCTCCCTCAGTACCGCCCCTCCGACAGTGCGGCGCTCCCTCAGTACTGCCCCTCCCACAGTGCGGTGCTCCCTCAGTACCGCCCCTCCGACAGCGCGGCGCTCCGTCAGTACTGCCCCTCCGACAGCGCGGCGCTCCCTCAGTACTGCCCCTCCGACAGTGCGGCGCTCCCTCAGCACTGCCCCTCCGACAGTGCGGCGCTCCCTCAGTACCGCCCCTCCCACAGTGCGGTGCTCCCTCAGTACTGCCACTCCGACAGTGCGGCGCTCCCTCAGTACCGCCCCTCCGACAGTGTGGCTCTCCCTCAGTACTGCCCCTCCGACAGTGCGGCGCTCCCTCAGTACCGCCCCTCCGAAAGTGCGGCGCTCCCTCAGTACTGCCCCTTCGACAGTGCGGCGCTCCCTCAGTACTGCCCCTCCGACAGCGCGGCGCTCCCTCAGTACTGCCCCACCGACAGTGCGGCGCTCCCTCAGCACTGCACCTCCGACAGTGCGGCGCTCCCTCAGTACCGCCCCTCCGACAGTGTGGCTCTCCCTCAGTACTGCCCCTCCGACAGTGCCGCACTCCCTCAGTACTGCCCCTCCGACAGTGCGGCGCTCCCTCAGTACTGCCCCTCCGAAAGTGCGGCGCTCCCTCAGTACTGCCCCTCCGACAGTGCGGCGCTCCCTCAGTAACGCCCCTCCGACAGTGCGTCGCTCCCTCACTACTGCCCCTCCGACAGTGCGGAGCTCCCTCAGTACTGCCCCTCTGACAGTGCGGCGCTCCCTCAGTACTGCCCCTCCGACAGTGCGGCGCTCCCTCAGTACTGCCCCTCCGACAGTGCGGCGCTCCCTCAGTACCGTCCCTCCGACAGTGCGGCGCTCCCTCAGTACTGCCCCTCCGACAGTGCGGCGCTCCCTCAGTACCGCCCCTCCGACAGTGCGACGCTCCCTCAGTACTGCCCCTCCGACAGTGCGGAGCTCCCTCAGTACTGCCCCTCTGACAGTGCGGCGCTCCCTCAGTACTGCCCCTCCGACAGTGCGGCGCTCCCTCAGTACTGCCCCTCCGACAGTGCAGCGCTCCCTCAGTACTGCCCCTCCGACAGTGCGGCGCTCCCTCAGTACTGCCCCTCCGACAGTGCGGCGCTCCCTCAGTACTGCCCCTCCGACAGTGCGGCGCTCCCTCAGTACTGCCCCTCCGACAGTGCGGCGCTCCCTCAGTATTGCCCCTCCGACAGTGCGGCGCTCCCTCAGTACAGCCCCTCCGACAGTGCGGCGCTCCCTCAGTACTGCCCCTCCGACAGTGCGGCGCTCCCTCAGTACTGCCCCTCCGACAGTGCGGTGCTCCCTCAGTACTGCCCCTCCGACAGTGCGGTGCTCCCTCAGTACCGCCCCTCCGACAGTGCGGAGCTCCCTCAGTACCGCCCCTCCGACAGTGCGGCGCTCCCTCAGTACTGCCCCTCCGACAGTGCGGCGCTCCCTCAGTACCGCCCCTCCGACAGTGCGGCGCTCCCTCAGTACTGCCCCTCCGACAGTGCGGTGCTCCCTCAGTACTGCCCCTCCGACAGTGCGGTGCTCCCTCAGTACTGCCCCTCCGACAGTGCGGTGCTCCCTCAGTACTGCCCCTCCGACAGTGCGGTGCTCCCTCAGTACTGCCCCTCCGACAGTGCGGTGCTCCCTCAGTACTGCCCCTCCGACAGTGCGGTGCTCCCTCAGTACTGCCCCTCCGACAGTGCGGCGCTCCCTCAGTACTGCCCCTCCGACAGTGCGGCACTCCCTCAGTACTGCCCCTCCGACAGTGCGGTGCTCCCTCAGTACTGCCCCTCCGACAGTGCGGTGCTCCCTCAGTACTGCCCCTCCGACAGTGCGGTGCTCCCTCAGTACTGCCCCTCCGACAGTGGGGTGCTCCCTCAGTACTGCCCCTCCGACAGTGCGGTGCTCCCTCAGTACTGCCCCTCCGACAGTGCGGTGCTCCCTCAGTACTGCCCCTCCGACAGTGCGGTGCTCCCTCAGTACTGCCCCTCCGACAGTGCGGTGCTCCCTCAGTACTGCCCCTCCGACAGTGCGGTGCTCCCTCAGTACTGCCCCTCCGACAGTGCGGTGCTCCCTCAGTACTGCCCCTCCGACAGTGCGGTGCTCCCTCAGTACCGCCCCTCCGACAGTGCGGAGCTCCCTCAGTACCGTCCCTCCGACAGTGCAGCGCTCCCTCAGTACTGCCCCTCCGACAGTGCAGCGCTCCCTCAGTACTGCCCCTCCGACAGTGCAGCGCTCCCTCAGTACTACACTGGGGAGCGTCAGCCTAGATTTTCGCGCTCAAGTCTCTGGAGTGGGGACTTGAATCCACGACCGTCCGGCTCAGAGGCGAGAGCGATGCCCATTGGGCCACGGTGAACACTGTGCCTTCTCTCCCCACCCCCACGCCCACCCTCTCTGACCGGATCTCTCCCCGATGCCAGGCGAACTCTTCGCTCACCCCCCACCACCCCCTGCACCCCATGGCTTACCTGTCTCGGGGAACTCCTCCTCTTCCTCCTCCAGCTCAGCCTCAATGGTCTTGGCACGGTGAGGGGGACCATCTGGGGGGAGGAAGCATTGAGCCTCATAAATGGTGTGAAGCATTGGTTGGAAGTCCTGTCATGGGTGGGGGGGGTGGGGGTGGAGCTCTGTGGAGACGTGTCTGCGGCGAGTTGCGGGAGACGGTGAGGCGGGGGGGTTTGCGCGCTTGGCCGCCGAGAGTCTCTGCTGCGTTCGAGCGGCGGTCGATTGTCGCATGGTAGGGTGGGTTTGGGGGGTGTTGGGTGGGGTGTACACTCCAGCACCTGTACGGTCTCCGACCACCTCTCGGGGAGGTGGAGGGTAGAGCAGGGGGGCGGGAGGGGTGTGGGGGAGGTGGGTGGGGCGAGCTCCGATCTCACAAACCCTCTCCGACGCGAGAGAACTCGGCCACTCCGAGCGTCAGTGAATGCCGGAACTCACAGATGGAAGTTCAGCAAAGTGTGGGCCAAAAATAGCGGTGACATCACCCAGCCAGGCAGGGAGAGAGAGAGAGAAATGCAGAAGTATAACTTGGGATTGGGCCGTTGAACCAGTCCAATCGCGGGAGAGGAGAGGCCCGTGCTGATTTCAGACAGATTTGGCAGGATGTCTCCACCTGGTGTCGGCCTTGGTAATAGTCAGAGGCGTGGGAGAGTGAGAGAGAGAGTGAGAGAGAGAGAGTGTGTGTGAGAGAGAGAGAGAGAGAGAGTGTGTGTGAGAGAGAGAGAGAGAGAGAGAGTGTGAGAGAGAGAGTGTGTGAGAGAGAGTGTGAGAGAGTGAGAGAGAGAGTGTGAGAGAGTGAGAGAGAGAGTGTGAGAGAGAGTGTGAGAGAGTGTGAGTGTGTGTGAGAGAGAGAGTGAGAGAGTGTGAGAGAGAGTGAGAG
>JASTWF010000036.1:36165-62632 GCA_030390025.1 Squalus acanthias | reverse complement strand
CCTATAAGGCAGTGAGACATCCCAGGGCGCTTCACAGGAGCGTAAATCAGACAAACCTTCGACCCAGAGCCACACAAGGCGACCAAAAGCCTGGTCCAAGAGAGAGTTTTTAAGGAGCGTCTTAAAGGAGGAGAGAGAGGTGACCTCAGTTTAACGTCTCATCCGAAAGACGGCCCCTCCGACAGTGCGGCGCTCCCTCAGTACCGCCCCTCCGACAGTGCGGCTCTCCCTCAGTACCACCCCTCCGACAGTGCAGCGTTCCCTCAGTACTACCCCTCCGACAGTGCGGCGCTCCCTCAGCACTGCCCCTCCGACAGTGCGGCTCTCCCTCAGTACTGCCCCTCCGACAGTGCGGCGCTCCCTCAGTACTGCCCCTCCGACAGTGCGGCGCTCCCTCAGTACTGCTCCTCCGACAGTGCGGTGCTCCCTCAGTACCGCCCCTCCGACAGTGCGGCGCTCCCTCAGTACTGCCCCTCCGACAGTGCGGTGCTCCCTCAGTACCGCCCCTCCGACAGTGCGGCGCTCCCTCAGTACTGCCGCTCCGACAGTGCGGCGCTCCCTCAGTACTGCCCCTCCGACAGTGCGGCGCTCCCTCAGTACTGCCCCTCCGACAGTGCGGTGCTCCCTCAGTATCGCCCCTCCGACAGTGCGGCGCTCCCTCAGTACTGCCCCTCCGACAGTGCGGCGCTCCCTCAGTACTGCCGCTCCGACAGTGCGGCGCTCCCTCAGTACTGCCGCTCCGACAGTGCAGCGCTCCCTCAGTACTGCCGCTCCGACAGTGCGGCGCTCCCTCAGTACTGCCGCTCCGACAGTGCGGCGCTCCCTCAGTACTGCCGCTCCGACAGTGCGGCGCTCCCTCAGTACTGCCCCTCCGACAGCGCGGCGCTCCCTCAGTACTGCCCCTCCGATAGTGTCCATGATAGGGCAGAGTGTACATGGGCTGTGGGAGGAGGTTAAATGTGTGGGGTAGAGTCCATGATGTAGACTGGCGCTGGTCTGGTTGAATCGGCCACACCAAATTGTAAAATGTTTCCTGAGTTGAGATGTTGCAAACCCAGGGTTGCCTGCAATTTACTCTCCTTTCCCAGTCCCTCTCTCTCTCTCTCTCTGTCTCTCTCTCCTCTCTCTCTCTCTCTGACTCTCTCTCTGTCTCTCTCTCTCTGTCTCTCTCTCTCTGTCTCTCTCTCTCTGTCTCTCTCTCTCTCTCTGTCTCTCTCTCTCATTCTCTGTCTCTCTCTCTCTCTGTGTCTCTCTCTCTCTCTCTGTGTCTCTCTCTCTCTCTGTCTCTGTCTCTCTCTCTCTCACTCTCTCTCACTCTATCTCTCTCTCTCTGTCTCTCTCTCACTCTCTCACTCTCTCTCACTCTTTCACTCTCCCTCGCTTTCTGTTTCTCTCTCTGTCACTGTCTCTCTCTGTCTCTCTCTCTCTCTGTCTCTCTCTCTCTCTCTCTCTCTCTGTCTCTCTGTCTCTCTCTGTCTCTCCCTCACTCTGTCTCTCTCTCTCTGTCTCTCTCTGTCTCTCTCTCTCTGTCTGTCTCTCTCTCTCTCTCTCTCTCTCTGTCTCTCTCTCTCTCTCTCTCTCTCTCTCTGTCTCTCTCTCTCTCTCTCTGTCCCGGTCTGTCAGAGGGGAAATGGCTCACAGCTGCTTATCAAGGTGAGGCTGAGCTTTGTGGTGGAGTTGGAGCGAGATGCCGCTCTGATACCCGAGCCCGCTCCGCGCTGACCCTGTCCCAGCACCTGGCTCTGCGGCTAGACTGAGCATCGGGTGAGCACGCTACCTAACCTGTGGGTGTTTGTAGTAAACATTACAGCGTTAACAACTCCCCACCTTACCAGCCCTCCTCACTCACACCTCACAGCACAGCCGGAGCCCAGCTGTGTGCATTCAGAACTTGACATGACAGCAATTTTGTCAACCCGACCTTAACACAGACTCAGTGAGTCTCTCTCTGTCTCTCGCCTCCAAGTCAGAAGTTAGTGGGTTCGAGCCCCCACTCCAGAGACTCAAGCCCCGTAATCCAGGCCGACACTCCCCGGTGCCAGGACTGAGGGAGCGCCGCACTGTCGGAGGGGCAGTACTGAGGGAGCGCCGCACTGTCGGAGGGGCAGTACTGAGGGAGTGCCGCACTGTCGGAGGGGCAGTACTGAGGGAGCGCCGCACTGTGGGAGGGGCAGTACTGAGGGAGCGCCGCACTGTCGGAGGGGCAGTACTGAGGGAGCGCCGCACTGTCGGAGGGGCGGTACTGAGGGAGTGCCGCACTGTCGGAGGGGCAGTACTGAGGGAGCGCCGCACTGTCAGAGGGGCGGTACTGAGGGAGCGCCACACTGTCGGAGGGGCGGTACTGAGGGAGCGCCGCACTGTCTGAGGTGCCGTCTATCAGATGAGACGTTAAACCGAGGCCCCTTCTGCCCTCTCAGGTGGATGTAAAAGATCCCACGGCCACTAATTCGAAGAAGAGCATGGGAGGGAGTTCTCCCCGGTGTCCTGAGGCCAATTTTTATCCCTCAACCAACATCACTAAAACAGATTATCTGGTCATTTATCACATTGCTGTTTGTGGGAGCTTGCTGTGCGCAGATTGGCTGCTGCGTTTCCCACATTAAAACAGCGACCACACTTCAATAAAAGTACTTAATTGGCTGTGAAGGGCTTTGGGACATCCTGAGGTGGTGAAAGGCGCTGGAGAAATGCGAGTTCTTCCCCTCTCTCTCTCTCTCTCTCACCCTCGCTTTCCTTTTTCATTCTGTTTCTTTCTCTCTCTGTCTCTCCCTCTCTCTCCTCTCTTTCTCTCGCTCTCTTGCTTTCCAACAAACCCAGTTGAAGGGCTGAAGTCCGCAGAGCAGGTCCCCCGTGGAGAGTGCAAAGAGCGTGGGAGAGAGCAGCAGTTGTATTGGGATCTGGTTGACGGGAAGCCTTGGTTTTGTGACCGTCCGTCGGAGAGTTGGGGGGTGGGGGCGCGGAGGGAGGTTGTTTTTCAAATAGAGAGAGAGAGACAAGAGGCATATGTGACCCACAACAATTCACATTCAGCGCCTTTAACGTAGTAAATCATCACCCAGGAGCGTAAACAAAAAGAATTTGGACCCGAACCACATCAGGAGATATTAGGAACAGGTGACCAAATGCGTGGTCAAAGTGGTAGGTTTTGAGGAGCGTCTTAAAGGAGGAGAGAGAGAGGTGGAGAGGTTTAGGGAGGGAATTCCAGAGCTTAGGGCCCAGGCGTCTGAAGGCACGGCCGCCAATGGTGGAGCGATGGAAATCGGGGGGGGGGTGGGGGGGATGCGCAAGAGGGCAGAATTGGAGGAGCGCAGAGATCTGGGAGGGTTGTAGAGGGGTGGAGGAGGTTACAGAGATAGGGAGGGTTGTAGGGGCTGGAGGAGGTTACAGAGATAGGGAGGGTTGTAGGGGGCTGGAGGAGGTTACAGAGATAGGGAGGGTTGTAGGGGGCTGGAGGAGGTTACGGAGATAGGGAGGGTTGTAGGGGCTGGAGGAGGTTACAGAGATAGGGAGGGTTGTAGGGGGCTGGAGGAGGTTACGGAGATAGGGAGGGTTGTAGGGGCTGGAGGAGGTTACAGAGATAGGGAGGGTTGTAGGGGGCTGGAGGAGGTTACAGAGATAGGGAGGGTTGTAGAGGGCTGGAGGAGGTTACAGAGATAGGGAGGGTTGTAGGGGGCTGGAGGAGGTTACGGAGATAGGGAGGGTTGTAGGGGCTGGAGGAGGTTACAGAGATAGGGAGGGTTGTAGGGGGCTGGAGGAGGTTACGGAGATAGGGAGGGTTGTAGGGGCTGGAGGAGGTTACAGAGATAGGGAGGGTTGTAGGGGGCTGGAGGAGGTTACAGAGATAGGGAGGATTGTAGGGGGCTGGAGGAGGTTACAGAGATAGGGAGGGTTGTAGGGGGCTGGAGGAGGTTACGGAGATAGGGAGGGTTGTAGGGGCTGGAGGAGGTTACAGAGATAGGGAGGATTGTAGGGGCTGGAGGAGGTTACAGAGATAGGGAGGGTTGTAGGGGGCTGGAGGAGGTTACAGAGATAGGGAGGATTGTAGGGGGCTGGAGGAGGTTACAGAGATAGGGAGGGTTGTAGGGGGCTGGAGGAGGTTACGGAGATAGGGAGGGTTGTAGGGGCTGGAGGAGGTTACAGAGATAGGGAGGGTTGTAGGGGGCTGGAGGAGGTTACAGAGATAGGGAGGGTTGTAGGGGGCTGGAGGAGGTTACAGAGATATGGAGGGGGAGTGAGGAGGCCACGGAGGGATTTGAACAAGAGGATGAGAATTTTGAAATCGAGGCTTTGCCGGTCTGGGAGCCAGTGTACGTCGGCGAGCAGTAGTGGCGGGCGGGGGGGAGCGATGGGTGAACGGAGTTTCCGGAGGACGGAATTAACCGCCAGCCCAGCATTCCCGCGGGAATAAGGGGGGGGCTCACGCGGGGGTCAGGTAGCTGTGGGCGCTGGGGCGGGGGAGTGGATGGGTTTTGGGCGAAGGGGGAAGAGAGAAGCTCTCTCGCGGTCGCCAGTATAGCTCTCACACACCCCCCCCCCCCTCCCCCCCACTCCCTTTCCCCTTTCCCCGGCCTCGCAATCAGGGAGCAATGCGAAATCAGAGCCCCGGGAAAAATAACCTCATCCCGCCGAGAGAGAGAGAGCGAGAGCGAGAGAGGAAGTCGCTGCGGATGCAGGAGTTGTGGAAAGATAGGGAACATTGTCCAGACTGTCGCTGCTCGGGACAGGATTTCCCTGTCTCTCGCTCGGACCCGTTCTGCTCAGCGCTGATTAAAAGAATTAAGAAAGATTTCCCCGGCCCCTTCCACCACCTCAGGACGTCCCAAAGCGCTTTCACAGCCAATTTTTTGAAGTGTGGTCACTTGTTGTAATGTAGGAAACGCGGCAGCCAATTTGCGCACAGCAAGCTCCCACAAACAGCGATGTGATAAATGACCAGATCATCTGTTTTTAGTGATGTTGGTTCAGGGATAAATATCGGCCTCAGGACACCGGGGAGAACTCCCCCCACCCCAGCTCTTCTTCGGAATAGTGGCCTGTGGGATCTTTTACGTCCATTCAGCCCCCCTCGCGAGCCTGTTACGTTAGGAACAGGAGGAGGCCATTCAGCCCCCCTCGAGCCTGTTACATTAGGAACAGGAGGAGGCCGTTCAGCCCCCCTCGAGCCTGTTACATTAGGAACAGGAGGAGGCCATTCAACCCCTCGAGCCTGTTACATTAGGAACAGGAGGAGGCCATTCAGCTCCCCTCGAGCCTGTTCCACCATTCAATCAGACCATGTCTCCATCCACCTGCCTTTGCTCCATATCCCTCGAGCCCCTTACCCAACAAAAACTATCGATCTCAGTTTTGAAAGCTCCAATTGACCCCCCAGCATCGACAGCTTTTTGTGGGGAAGAGAGAGTTCCAGATTTCCACCACCCTTTGTGTGAAGAAGTGCTTCCTGATATCAGCCCTGAACAGGCCTGGCTCTAATTTTAAGGTTACGCCTCCCCCCCCCTTGTTCTGGACTGTCCCCAGAATGAAGTGTCTGTCGGAAGGGAGGGATAAAGGAGGGGAGGGAAGGGCTGATGGGGAAGTGAGTCACGTGAAAGCTGTTTCACGCGGGCGTCTCCCTCCCAACTGTCTGTCACTTCACGTCTGATTCGAAAAGGTCAGTCTGCGCTGAGGCGAGAAGCTGAGCAGAGTGTTAGCCAAGGTGTCAGTGTCTGAAATGGCTTTTTCTTCAACCGGTGGCTTCCTGTGCATAACTGAAGTACGCAACGAAGGTTCAGGGGAGATTCAGTAGAGGCGCTCGAAATTGCGAAGGGTTTTTGGATAGAGTAGAGAGGGAGAAACTGTTTCCAGTGGCAGGAGGGTCGGTCATCCAGAGGACACAGATTGAAGATAATCGGCAAAAGAATCACTGGTTAGACCCCAGCTGGAGCACTGAGTCCCAGTTCTGGGCACCGCACTTTAGGAAGGATGTCAAGGGCCTTGGAGAGGGTGTCGAGGAGATTGACCAGAATGGTACCAGGGGATGAGGGACTTCAGTGAGGTGGAGAGACTGGAGAAGCTGGGATTGTTCTCCTTAGAGCAGAGAAGGTTAAGGGAGAGATTGACCAGAATGGTTCCAGGGGATGAGGGACTTCAGTGAGGTGGAGAGACTGGAGAAGCTGGGGTTGTTCTCCTTGGAGCAGAGAAGGTTAAGGGGGAGATTGACCGGAATGGTTCCAGGGGATGAGGGACTTCAGTTACACGGAGAGACTGGAGAAGCTGGGATTGTTCTCCTTAGAGCAGAGAAGGTTAAGAGGGAGATTTACCAGAACGGTACCAGGGGATGAGGGACTTCAGTTACACGGAGAGACTGGAGAAGCTGGGGTTGTTCTCCTTGGAGCAGAGAAGGTTAAGAGGAGAATTAATAGAGGCGTTCAAAATTACGAGGGGTTTTGATCGAGTAGAGAGGGAGAAATTGTTTCCAGTGGCAGGAGGGTCGGTAACCAGAGGACACAGATTGAAGATAATCGGCAAAAGAGCCAGAGGGGGGAGATGAGGAGAATTTGTTTTTTTACGCAGCGAGTTGTTGTGATCTGGAACGCGCTGCCTGAAAGGGCGGTGGGAGCAGATTCAATAGTAACTTTCAAAAGGGGAATTGGATAAATACTTGAAGGGGAAAAATTCACAGGGCTACGGGGGAAAGAGCAGGGGGGAGAGTGGGACTAATTGGAGAGCTCGTTCAAAGAGCCGGCACAGGCACGATGGGCTGAATGGCCTCCTCCTGTGCTGTGCGATATTTTGATTCCACGAGTAGGGAGACAGGGGTAGGAAAACAAGCGATGGTTTAGTAAAAGTGCGCAGTGCGTGTGAGAGTCGAAACAAAGACAGATGTGAGTCACACAGGGAGGGGAAATCCAATTCTGTCCCTCTGATGATCGCAGTGTGGGCAACACGAACATCTCAACAGCAACAACAGGTTTCGTTCGTTCAGCCTCTTTAATGTCGTAAAACGTTCCAAGATGCTTCACAGGAGCGATTGTCAAATACAAATTCGACACCGAGCCACATAAGGAGAAATTAGGGACAGGTGACCAAAAGCTTGGTCGAAGAGGGAGGTTTTAAGGAGCGTCTAAAAGGAGGAGAGAGAGGCGGAGAGGTTCAGGGAGGGAATTCCAGAGCTTAGGGCCCAGGCAGCTGAAGGCACGGCCGCCAATGGTGGAGCGATGGAAATCGGGGATGGACAAGAGGCCAGAATTGGAGGAGCGCAGAGATCTCGGAGGGTTGTAGGGGCTGGAGGAGGTTACAGAGATAGGGAGGGTTGTAGGGGCTGGAGGAGGTTACAGAGATAGGGAGGGTTGTAGGGGCTGGAGGAGGTTACAGAGATAGGGAGGGTTGTAGGGGCTGGAGGAGGTTACAGAGATAGGGAGGGATGTAGGGGGCTGGAGGAGGTTACAGGGATAGGGAGGGTTGTAGGGGGCTGGAGGAGGTTACAGAGATAGGGAGGGTTGTAGGGGGCTGGAGGAGGTTACAGAGATAGGGAGGGTTGTAGAGGCTGGAGGAGGTTACAGAGATAGGGAGGGTTGTAGGGGGCTGGAGGAGGTTACAGAGATAGGGAGGGTTGTAGGGGCTGGGGGAGGTTACAGAGATAGGGAGGGTTGTAGGGGGCTGGAGGAGGTTACAGAGATAGGGAGGGTTGTAGGGGGCTGGAGGAGGTTACAGAGATAGGGAGGGTTGTAGGGGCTGGGGAGGTTACAGAGATAGGGAGGGTTGTAGGGGGCTGGAGGAGGTTACAGAGATAGGGAGGGTTGTAGGGGCTGGAGGAGGTTACAGAGATAGGGAGGGTTGTAGGGGGCTGGAGGAGGTTACAGAGATAGGGAGGGTTGTAGGGGCTGGAGGAGGTTACAGAGATAGGGAGGGTTGTAGGGGGCTGGAGGAGGTTACAGAGATAGGGAGGGTTGTAGGGGGCTGGAGGAGGTTACAGAGATAGGGAGGGTTGTAGGGGGCTGGAGGAGGTTACAGAGATAGGGAGGGTTGTAGGGGGCTGGAGGAGGTTACAGAGATAGGGAAGGTTGTAGTGGCTGGAGGAGGTTACAGAGATAGGGAAAGTTGTAGGGGCTGGAGGAGGTTACAGAGATAGGGAGGGTTGTAGGGGGCTGGAGGAGGTTACAGAGATAGGGAGGGTTGTAGGGGCTGCAGGAGGTTACAGAGATAGGGAGGGTTGTAGGGGGCTGGAGGAGGTTACAGAGATAGGGAGGGTTGTAGGGGCTGGAGGAGGTTACAGAGATAGGGAGGGTTGTAGGGGGCTGGAGGAGGTTACAGAGATAGGGAGGGTTGTAGGGGCTGGAGGAGGTTACAGAGATAGGGAGGGTTGTAGGGGTTGGAGGAGGTTACAGAGATAGTGAGGGTTGTAGGGGGCTGGAGGAGGTTACAGAGATAGGGAGGGTTGTAGGGACTGGAGGAGGTTACAGAGATAGGGAGGGTTGTCGGGGGCTGGAGGAGGTTACAGAGATAGGGAGGGTTGTAGGGGCTGGAGGAGGTTACAGAGATAGGGAGGGTTGTAGGGGACTGGAGGAGGTTACAGAGATAGGGAGCGTTGTAGGGGGCTGGAGGATGTTACAGAGATAGGGAGGGTTGTAGGGGCTGGAGGAGGTTACAGAGATAGGGAGGGTTGTAGGGGCTGGAGGAGGTTACAGAGATAGGGAGGGTTGTCGGGGGCTGGAGGAGGTTACAGAGATAGGGAGGGTTGTAGGGGCTGGAGGTAGTTACAGAGATAGGGAGGGTTGTAGGGGCTGGAGGAGGTTACAGAGATAGGGAGGGGTGTAGGGGGCTGGAGGAGGTTACAGAGATAGGGAGGGTTGTAGGGGCTGGAGGAAGTTACAGAGTTAGGGAGGGTTGTAGGGGGCTGGAGGATACAGAGATAGGGAGGGTTGTAGGGGCTGGAGGAGGTTACAGAGATAGGGAGGGTTGTAGGGGCTGGAGGAAGTTACAGAGATAGGGAGGGTTGTAGGGGGCTGGAGGATACAGAGATAGGGAGGGTTGTAGGGGGCTGGAGGAGGTTACAGAGATAGGGAGTGTTGTAGGGGCTGGAGGAAGTTACAGAGATAGGGAGGGTTGTAGGGGGCTGGAGGATACAGAGATAGGGAGGGTTGTAGGGGGCTGGAGGATACAGAGATAGGGAGGGTTGTAGGGGGCTGGAGGAGGTTACAGAGATAGGGAGGGTTGTAGGGGCTGGAGGAGGTTACAGAGATAGGGAGGGTTGTAGGGGGCTGGAGGATACAGAGATAGGGAGGGTTGTAGGGGCTGGAGGAGGTTACAGAGATAGGGAGGGTTGTAGGGGATGGAGGATACAGAGATAGGGAGGGTTGTAGGGGCTGGAGGAGGTTACAGAGATAGGGAGTGGGGAGCGAGGAGGCCACCGAGGTATTCGAACACAAGGGTGAGGATTTTAAAATTGAGGCGTTGCCGGACCGGGAGCCAGTGTAGGTCAGCGAGCACAGTTGTGGGGGGGGAGAATGATGACTATATTGGACAAGGCTGAACTCAGGGCTTTCTATAATCTTTCCCTGTTCACCCTCTCAAAACCTTTGATTGACCTAAAAGGAAAAAAAAAACTCGATTAAATCTCCTCTTAACCTTCTGTGAATTGTGAAATTGTACAAAAACATAATCAAAAAGGCTAATGGAATGTTGTCCTTTATCTCGAGGGGGCTGGAGCTCAAAGGGGTTGGAAGTGATGCTACGGTTTATGTAAAGCTCTGGTCAGAGCCCGACTGGAGCGACTGCGTTCAGTCCCGGGGCCCGCACCTCAGGAAGGATATATTGGCCTCGGAGGGGGAGCAGCGCAGATTCACCAGAATGTTACCCCAGGGTGGTTAAAAGGGGTTAAATTACGAGGACAGGTTGCACAGACGAGGCTTGTGTTCCCTCGAGTGTAGAAGATTAAGGGGTTGATCCAATCGAGGTGTTTGAGATGATTAAAGGATTCGATAGGGTCGATAGAGAGAAACTATTTCCTCTGGTTGGGGGAGTCCAGAACAAGTGGGGGCAGAACCTTAAAATTAGAGCCAGGCCGTTCAGGGGTGATGTCAGGAAGCACTTCTTCACACAAAGGGCGATGGAAATCTGGAACTCTCTCCCCCCCAAAAAAAGCTGTCGAGGCTGGGGGTCAATTGGCGCTTTCAAAACTGAGATCGATGGATTTTTGTTGGGTAAGGGTATTAAGGGTTACGGATCCTAAAGAATTTAGTGTCTGGGCTGGTTGCATTTCTCCAGCGCCTTTCACCACCTCAGGACGTCCCAAAGCGCTTCACAGCCAATGAAGTACTTTTTTTGGAAGTGTGGTCACTGTTGTAATGTAGGAAACGTGGCAGCCAATTTGCGCACAGCAAGCTCCCACAAACAGCAATGTGATAAATGACCAGATCATCTGTTTTAGTGATGTTGGCTGAAGGATTAATATCGGCCCCAGGACACCGGGGATAACTCCCCCCGCACCCCGCCTGCTCTTCTTCGAAATACTGGCCCGTGGGATCTTAAACAAGAGTGAGGGCTGAGTTTAAAAATCAGAAACTCGCCATAGAATCATAGAATCAAAGAAAGTTACAGCACGGAAGGAGGCCATTTCGGCCCATCGTGTCCAACAAAGAGCTATCCAGCCTAATCCCACTGCCCAGCTCCTGGTCCGTAGCCCTGCAGATTAGAGCATCCCAAGTGCACATCCAAGTACGTTTTAAATGTGGTTAGGGTTCCTGCCTCGACCACCCTTTCAGGCAGTGAGTTCCAGACCCCCACAACCCTCTGGGTGAAGAAATTTCCCCTCAAATCCCCTCTAAACCTTCCCCCAATTACTTTAAACCTGTGCCCCCTGGTTTTTGACCCCTCTGCTAAGGGAAACAGGTCCTGTCTATCCACTTTATCTAGGCCCCTCATAATTTTATGCACCTCGAGAAGGTCTCCCCTCAGCCTCCTCTGTTCCAAGGGAAACCAAACCCAGCCTATCCAGTCTTTCCTCATCGCTAAGATTCTCTACTCCCGGCAACATCCTTGTAAATCTCCTCTGCACCCTCTCTAGTGCGGTCACATCCTTCCTGTAATGTGGTGACCAGAACTGCACGCAGTACTCTAGCTGAGGCCTAACTAGTGTTTTATACATTTGAAAATGTATAATCCAAAATCCAAAAATGTGCGGGTTAGGTTGATTTGGCTATGATAAATTGACCCTTAGTGTTAGGGGGGGATTAAATATGTGGGGTTATGGGGATAGGATGGGATATGTTAGGGGGAATTAAATACGTGGGGTTACGGGGGTAGGGTGGGATATGTGTACTGTGGGGATTAAAGCAGGGACAGGGTACTGGATTTGGATGATCAGCCATGATCGTATTGAATGGTGGAGCAGGCTCGACGGGCCGAATGGCCTACTCCTGCTCCTAGATATGTTTCTATGTTTCTATGAAGCATAACCCCCCTGCTCTTGTATTCTATGCCACGGCTAATGAAGGCAAGCATTCCGTATGCCTTCTTAACCACCTTATCTACCTGGCCTGCTACCTTCAGGGATCTGTGGACATGCACTCCAAGGTCCCTTTGTTCCTCTACGCTACTCAGTGTCCTACTAATAAATCATCACTCAGTTCAGTGCGCAGCTCTCCCTAGCGCCTCTGAGTCAGAAGGTCGTGGGTTCGAGCCCCCACACCAGACTCGACCCCCATAATCCAGGCCGACGCTCCCAGTGCCAGTACTGAGGGAGTGCCGCACTGTCTGAGGTGCAGTACTGAGGGAGCGCCGCACTGTCTGAGGTGCAGTACTGAGGGAGCGCCGCACTGTCGGAGGGGCAGTACTGAGGGAGCGCCGCACTGTCGGAGGGTCGGTACTGAGGGAGCGCCGCACTGTCGGAGGGTCAGTACTGAGGGAGCGCCGCACTGTCTGAGGTGCAGTACTGAGGGAGCACCGCACTGTCGGAGGGGCGGTACTGAGGGAGCGGCGCACTGTCGGAGGGGCGGTACCGAGGGAGCGCCGCACTGTCGGAGGGGCAGTACTGAGGGAGCGGCGCACTGTCGGAGGGGTGGTACTGAGGGAGCGCCGCACTGTCGGAGGGGCAGTACTGAGGGAGCGCCGCACTCTCGGAGGGGTGGTACTGAGGGAGCGCCGCACTGTCGGAGGGGCGGTACTGAGGGAGCGCCGCACTGTCGGAGGGGCTGTACTGAGGGAGCGCCGCACTGTCGGAGGGGCAGTACTGAGGGAGCGCCGCACTGTCGGAGGGGTGGTACTGAGGGAGCGCCGCACTGTCGGAGGGGCGGTACTGAGGGAGTGCCGCGCTGTCGGAGTGTCGGCCTGGATTATGGGGCTCGAGTTTCTGGCGTTGGGACTTGAACCCACGATCTTTCTACCCACAGGCGAGAGAGAGAGAGACAGCTACCCACTGAGTCAGGGGCGTGACACGGCGATAAGATTAGAATCATGTTGAGGATTTGTATCCAAATATGAAACTGACCGTTTATTCTCGAGTCAAACACATTTTGTTTTTAATGATCTTTTTCGAGATGAATGAAAGGGGAAGTTCCTGTCGCCCCACATCCCACACTCCACGAAACGACCTCAAAATAAATAAAACAGATTCGCCTTGTACCATTACCCTAGCCTTGCAGAAATATGCAGCGGACAATTTGCGCTGTGCGAGATTCCACCATGCAACAAATGGTCGGTTATTCTGTGCTGTTTGCTTTTGTGGGTGATGTTGGTTAAGGGATAATACTGGCACCAGGACACCGGGGTCACGTCTCCCCTGCTCTTCTTCCAATAGTGGCTCCTGGGATCTTTTACGTCCACCTGAGAGGGCAGACGGAGTCTTGGTTTAACGAAAGACGGCACCTCCGACAGTGCGGCGCTCCCTCAGTACCGCCCCTCCGACGGTGCGGCGCTCCCTCAGTACTGCCCCTCCGACAGTGCGGCGCTCCCTCAGTACTGCCCCTCCGACAGTACGGCGCTCCCTCAGTACTGCCCCTCCGACAGTACGGCGCTCCCTCAGTACAGCCCCTCCGACAGTGCGGCGCTCCCTCAGTACTGCCCCTCCGACAGTACGGCGCTCCCTCAGTAACGCCCCTCCGACAGTGCGGCGCTCCCTCAGTACAGCCCCTCCGACAGTGCGGCGCTCCCTCAGTACTGCCCCTACGAGATTGCGGCGCTCCCTCAGTACAGCCCCTCCGACAGTGCGGCGCTCCCTCAGTACTGCCCCTACGAGATTGCGGCGCTCCCTCAGTACAGCCCCTCCGACAGTGCGGCGCTCCCTCAGTACTGCCCCTCCGACAGTGCAGCGCTCCCTCAGTACAGCCCCTCCGACAGTGCAGCGCTCCCTCAGTACCGCCCCTCCGACAGTGCGGCGCTCCCTCAGTACTGCCCCCTCCGACAGTGCGGCGCTCCCTCAGTACCGCCCCTCCGACAGTGCGGCGCTCCCTCAGTACCGCCCCTCCGACAGTGCGGCGCTCCCTCAGTACCGCCCCTCCGACAGTGCGGCGCTCCCTCAGTACCGCCCTTCCGACAGTGCGGCGCTCCCTCAGTACCGCACCTCCGACAGCACGGTGCTCCCTCAGTACCGCCCCTCCGACAGCGCGGCGCTCCTTCAGTACCGCCCCTCCGACAGTGCGGCGCTCCCTCAGTACCGCCCCTCCGACAGTGCGGCGCGCCCTCAGTACCGCCCCTCCGACAGTGCGGCGCTCCCTCAGTACCACCCCTCCGACAGAGCGGCGCTCCCTCAGTACCGCCCCTCCGACAGCACGGCGCTCCCTCAGTACCGCCCCTCCGACAGCGCGGCGCTCCCTCAGTACTGCCCCTCCGACAGTGCGGCGCTCCCTCAGTACCGCCCCTCCGACAGTGCGGCGCTCCCTCAGTACCGCCCCTCCGACAGTGCGGTGCTCCCTCAGTACTGCCCCTCCGACAGTGCGGCGCTCCCTCAGTACTGCCCCTCCGACAGTGCGGCGCTCCCTCAGTACTGCCCCTCCGACAGTGCGGCGCTCCCTCAGTACTGCCCCTCCGACAGTGCGGCGCTCCCTCAGTACTGCCCCTCCGACAGTGCGGCGCTCCCTCAGTGCTGCACCTCCGACAGTGCGGCGCTCCCTCAGTGCTGCACTGGGCAAAGAGTTACCCAGCAGTGCGTCAGGAACAGATGGTCACTCCAGACTTTCAATGACGCGCAGCCAGGAAAATATTTCCACTTCAAATAAACTCCTTTGGTTAGTTTCAATGATGTAAGCCAGACACAGCCCTAGACACAGTCTGAACAGAACAGAACTCGTTATTAATCTCTCGCAGATCCCCTACCCTCCCCTGCAGCAGGCCCGGTCACCACCCGCCCAGACACTCGATCGCTTGGGTTAGCTGTCCCGCCTGCTAATCAACGTCCGGCACCCACTCCCGTCCCCCACCTGCCCAATCCCTTCAGACTCACTTCTCTGTTACTCACTTCCAACTCTTCCTTTACCCAGCAATCTCTCTCACCTCCGAGTCAGAAGTTCGTGGGGTCGAGCCCCCACTCCAGAGACTCGAGCCCCGTAATCCAAGCCGACACTCACCAGCGTCAGTGCTGAGGGAGCGCCGCACTGTCGGAGGGTCAGTACTGAGGGAGCGCCGCACTGTCGGAGGGACAGTACTGAGGGAGCGCCGCACTGTCGGAGGGGCGGTACTGAGGGAGCGCCGCACTGTCGGAGGGGCGGTACTGAGGGAGCGCCGCACTGTCGGAGGGACAGTACAGAGCGAGCGCCGCACTGTCGGAGGGTCAGTACTGAGGGAGCGCCGCACTGTCGGAGGGACAGTACTGAGGGAGCGCCGCACTGTCGGAGGGGTGGTACTGAGGGAGCGCCGCACTGTCGGAGGTGCCGTCTTTCGGATGAGACGTTAAACCGAGGCTCTGTCTGCCCTCTCAGGCGGATGTCAAAGATCCCACGGCCACTATTTCGAAGAAGAGCAGGCGGGGAGTTCTCCCCGGTGTCCTGGTGCCAATATTTATCCCTCAACCAACATCACTAAAAAAAAGATGAAACATTCACTCCCTCCACCACCGGCGCACCACGGCTGCAGTGTGTACCATCTACAAGATGCACTGCAGCAACTCGCCAAGGCTTCTTCGGCAGCACCTCCCAAACCCGCCACCTCTTCCACCTAGAAGGACAAGGGCAGCAGGCGCATGGGAACACCGCCACCTCCAAGTTCCCCTCCGAGTCCCACACGCACCCTCCTGACTTGGAAATATATCAGCTGCTATGTGGCTGCTACCTGTAACTGAAGTCCCTCATCCCCTGGGACCATTCTAGTAAATCTCCTCCGCATCTTCTCCAATGCCTTGACATCCTTCCGAAAGTGCGGCACCCAGAATTGTGCACAAAAATTCAGTTGGTTGCACCTCCCGTTAGCGCCTTAAGAGGGCGCTAATGGGGCGCAAAGCCGCTAACGCCCGGGTGCAGCGATGTTTGCGCCGCTCGGGAACTTAACTAGAGATTGTGCAGCGGCGCTAAAACTTACCGCTGCGACCACCTGCGCGCGCAGATTGTGACGTCATTCCATGGTGCAACACCCTTGTGGCGCCCCGGAGCAGAAATTGAGTGGCGCCCCCTGCCTTACCGCCTGGCGCATCCAACGACCAGAAGACTGGAACGCTATCAATCGCTGTGGGGCTGGGGGGGGCGCTATTTAAAGGGGGCCTCTTCCTGTCTTTTATTGTTGGTGGCATTTTTGAACTACACATTCTGAGAGAGAGAGGGAGAGACTTCTGAAGAGATTCAACGTTGTGTGAAGGAGTTTTGGGTACTGAGCAGCACTTTGCAGGTTCATTTTGATTTGCCATTCCTTGTATCGATTTAGCAGAGACTGTGGGAGCTGCACTCTGAGCTCTTTGCCTGGTACTCTCCATTGTTCTTTCCAGCACATTTGATGTGCAAGTCTCTCCAGGCCGAGATTCAAGGCTGCAATGAACAGGATGTTGATGGAAAGCAAGATTAACCATCCCCTTTAAGAACTGGCCCGTGCCATTGTGTGTGTGTTCCATTGCTGACTGACATTACATGAGCTTCGCCAGCGCTCTGAGTTAGCGCCTCACTCCTTGGCCTTTGCGCCTTAAGACAGGTGTGCAGCGCCTGCTTTAGCGCTCCACTCACCTCCCGGGGCGGTAAAAGTGAAGTTTCCAGTCAGTGCCGATAATTAGCGCCAGGCGCTAATATTTGCGTCCAGACGATATTTGCGCCCCAAATGGGGCGCGACCTAATTTCTACCCCCAGATGTTCTCTCTGTCCCTGCGGCCCCATAATATCTCCTTTCTACGGTGCAGTGCCCAGAACTGAGCGCGGTACAGCAGATGTGGTGTCAGCAGGGCTTTGTTATAGCTGGAGAAAAACTCTCTGCTATCAGACGAGTAAATAAATATGTCAGATGTTGACCGTGTTTGGGTTGCGTCGCTACCTGGAGTCCAGTTTCTCCTCCCTACCAACGATCCCGTAACGTTATCCTGGGAACTTGGGTAGGTACAAGATGGCCAATGGGCTTGGCGGGGGGAGAGAGAGATATCTGAAACCCGCTCCGCAGCACCCCCCGGTGGCCAGATTCCCGCCACTACACCGTGACAGTTTACATAGCGTTATTGAATGGGGTAATGTTGACATTGCTGTTTACAGTGAATTTTGACATGGGTGGGGTGTTAAAAAAGTGACCAAAAAAATGTTGATGGCAGGAAGTCCTGCAGATTAGTTTTACTGGTGTATATCGGCGTCGTATTTCACCCCGAGCTGATCTTCCGACGACGTAGCCTCTCCATCGCCAAGACCGCCTATTCCCACCTCCCTAACATCGCCCGTCTCCGCCCCTGCCTCAGCTCATCCGCTGCTGAAACCCTCATCCCTGCCCTTTGTTACCTCCAGACTCGGCTATTCCAACGCACTCCTGGCCGGCCTTCCACATTCCACCCTCCGTAAACTCCAGAACTCTGCTGCCCCCGTGTCCTAACTCGCACTGAGTCCCGTTCACCCATCACCCCCCACTGTGCTCGCTGACCTGCATTGGCTTCCGGTTCGGCAACGTCTCGATTTTAAAATTCTCATCCTTGTTTTCAAATCCCTCCATGGCCTCCTCGCCCACCATCCCCCCATCTCTGTAACCTCCTCCAGCCCCCTACAACCTTCCCTATCTCTGTAACCTCCTCCAGCCCCCTACAACCCTCCCTGTCTCTGTAACCTCCTCCAGCCCCCTACAACCCTCCCTATCTCTGTAACCTCCTCCAGCCCCTACAACCCTCCCTATCTCTGTAACCTCCTCCAGCCCCCTCGCCCCCCTCCCTATCTCTGTAACCTCCTCCAGCCCCCTACAAACCTCCCTATCTCTGTAACCTCCTCCAGCCCCTACAACCCTCCATATCTCTGTAACCTCCTCCAGCCCCCTACAACCCTCCCTATCCCTGTAACCTCCTCCAGCCCCCTACAACCCTCCCTATCTCTGTAACCTCTTCCAGCCCCCTACAACCCTCCCTATCTCTGTAACCTCCTCCAGCCCCTACAACCCTCCCTATCTCTGTAACCACCTCCAGCCCCTACAACCCTCCCTATCTCTGTAACCTCCTCCAGCCCCCTACAACCCTCCCTATCTCTGTAACCTCCTCCAGCCCTACAACCCTCCCTATCTCTGTAACCTCCTCTAGCCCCCTACAACCCTCCCTATCTCTGTAACCTCCTCCAGCCCCCTACAACCCTCCCTATCTCTGTAACCTCCTCCAGCCCCTACAACCCTCCCTATCTCTGTAACCTCCTCCAGCCCCCTACAACCCTCCCTATCTCTGTAACCTCCTCCAGCCCCCTACAACCCTCCCTATCTCTGTAACCTCCTCCAGCCCCCTACAACCCTCCCTATCTCTGTAACCTCCTCCAGCCCCCTACAACCCTCTGCGATCTCTGCACTCCTCCAATTCTGGCCTCTTGTCCATCCCCCCTGATTTCCATTGCTCCACCATTGGCGGCCGTGCCTTCAGCCGCCTGGGCCCTGAGCTCTGGAATTCCCTCCCTAAACCTCTCCGCCGCTCTCTCTCTCCTCTTTTAAGACGCTCCTTAAAACCTCCCTCTTTGACCAAGCTTTTGGTCACCTGTCCCTAATATCTCCTTATGTGGCTCGGTGTCAAATTTTGTTTGATAATCGCTCCTGTGAAGCACCTTGGGACGTTTTACTACGTTAAAGGCGCCGGATAACTGGGAGTTGTTGCTGATGATGAGGGGCACCGAGAGGGAAATTGGGATTAGACAGGGAGAGAACTGCGATGGCACTCAGCTCGGGAGTCGAAAGTCGGCCTCCCGATCCTGTAGTTGCGACTGGAGCTGATTCATAGACAGGACTGCACGCAATCCTCTCGGGGGTTAAGTTCTGGCTCCTGTCCAGCTGGCAAATGTTCTGGGTGAAATGGAGACGCGCGGACCTCAGAATTAATCCAGGAGACTCCGTCTCATTTACAAAAAGAAGAGAATAATTTCTTCCCACGGGTCGTATTCTTCAAATCTCGCTTAGCAACCCAGAACACACACGCTGGACAACATCCAACTCCGGGCTGGGAAGGATGCACTTGCCTTAGAACCATGCCTCGGTTCACCAGATTGATCCCGGGGATTGGGGAGGATTGTCCGACGAGGAGAGATTTCATTTTTTTACATTCGTTTTTACGGGATGTGGGCGTCGCTGGCAAGGCCGGCATTTATTGCCCATCCCTAGTCGCTCCTTGAGAAGGTGGTGGCGAGCCGCCTTCTTGAACCGCTGCAGTCCCGTGTGGTGAAGGTGCTCCCACAGTGCTGTTAGGGAGGGAGTTCCAGGATTTTGACCCAGCGATGATGAAGGAACGGCCGATATATTTCCAAGTTGGGATGGTGTGTGTGACTTGGGAGGGGAACTTGGAGATGGTGGTGTTCGCGTGCGCCTGCTGCCCTTGTCCTTCTAGGTGGTAGAGGTCGCGGGTTTGGGAGGTGCTGCCGAAGGAGCCTTGGCGAGTTGCTGCAGTGCATCTTGTAGATGGTACACACTGCAGCCACGGTGCGCCGGTGGTGGAGGAAGTGAATGTTTAAGGTGGTGGATGGGGTGCCAATCAAGCGAGCTGCTTTGTCCTGGATGGTGTCGAGCTTCTTGAGTGTTGCTGGAGCTGCACTCATCCAGGCAAGTGGAGAGTATTCCATCACAGTTCTGACTTGTGCCTTGTAGATGGTGGAAAGGCTTTGGGGGAGTCAGGAGGTGAGACACTCGCCACAGAATACCCAGCCTCTGACCTGCTCTTGTTGCCACAGTATTTATGTGGCTGGTCCAGTTAAGTTTCTGGTCAATGGTGACCTGCAGGATGTTGATAGTGGGGGATTCAGCGATGGTAATGCCATTGAATGTCAAGGGGTGGTGTTTAGACGCTTGCTTGTTGGAGATAGTCATTGCCTCGCACTTCTGTGGCGAGAATGTTACCTGGGTAGAATGGCCCGATATTCCCGAGAGTTTAGAAGAATGAGAGATGATCTCATTGAAACATGTAAGATTCTGAAAGGGATTGGCAGGGTAGATGAGGAGAGGCTGTTTTCCCCCTGGCTGGAGAGTCTCGAACCAGGGGTCACAGTCTCAGGATAAGGGGTCGGCCATTTAGGACTGAGATGAGGAGGAATTTCTTTACTCAGAGGGTTGTGAATCTTTGGAATTCTCTACCCCAGAGGGCTGTGGAGGCTCAGTCGTTGAGTATATTCAAGACTCAAGGGATATGGGGATCGGGCGGGAAAGTGGAGTTGAGGTAGAAGATCAACCATGATCTTATTGAATGGCGGAGCAGGCTCGAGGGGCCGTACGGCCGACTCCTGCTCCTAATTCATGTTCTTATGTGCGGCCCTCCTCAGTACTGCCCCTCCGACAGTGCGGCGCTCCCTCAGTACTGCCCCTCCGACAGTGCGGCGCTCCCTCAGTACTGCCCCTCCGACAGTGTGGAGCTCCCTCAGTACCGCCCCTCCGACAGTGCGTCGCTCCCTCAGTACTGCCCCTCCGACAGTGCGGAGCTCCCTCAGTACTGCCCCTCCGCCAGTGCGGCGCTCCCTCAGTACTGCCTCTCCGACAGTGCGGCGCTCCCTCAGTACTGCCTCTCCGACAGTGCGGCGCTCCCTCAGTACCGCCCCTCCCACAGTGCGGCGCTGCCTCAGTACCGCCCCTCCGACAGTGCGGCGCTCCCTCAGTACTGCCCCTCTGACAGTGCGGCGCTCCCTCAGTACCGCCCCTCCGACAGTGCAGCGCTCCCTCAGTACTGCCCCTCCGACAGTGCGGCCCTCCCTCAGTACTGCCCCTCCGACAGTGCGGCGCTCCCTCAGTACCGCCCCTCCGACAGTGCGGCGCTCCCTCAGTACTGCCCCTCCGACAGTGCGGCGCTCCCTCAGTACTGCCCCTCCAACAGTGCGACGCTCCCTCAGTACTGCCCCTCCGACAGTGCGGCGCTCCCTCAGCACCGCCCCTCCGACAGTGCGGTGCTGCTTCAGCACTGTCCCTCCGAGGAGGAGGCGGGTAGTCCAACGCGTTTCTGATCTTGGCAGCAGGGGTTGGTGTTTATTCGAGGTGCGAGTCTCACTCTGTAGTTTCCGTCCACTGTTTTGAAACAATCTCCTCTCTTGGACACTGTGGCAGGAAGTCGTGTTGTAAGAAAATTCTCGCCGCGGCAGTGTGATCGGTGCCGGGTTGTCAGAGGCCTGGCACTGGCCAAGTGTTGACCAACAATAACCTTGATGCGGAGCTGCCGGTGTTGGACTGGGGTGGACAAAAGTGAGAAGTCGCACAACACCAGGTTATAGTCCCAACAGTTTTATTTGAAATCACAAGCTTTCGGAGCGGCTGCTCCTTCGTCAGGTGAAGTGAAGAAATACAAATGGGCACAGCATATATAGACAGAGAACACTGCCTGTGCAGTGTACAATCTCAGACGACTACATTTAATCCTCCTGACTGCCTTTTGTCACACCTCAGCAGAGAAACAATCAGGTCAGCCAGGAAGGCACCACATCAAAGACATAGCAAGATACAACTGAGACAATGAGGTGGGGTCACAGGGGGTCTAATGTGTCAAATGCAGTCTGTATGGAAAACCATAAACTTTAAACTTTTTACTTTTTTTTACTGGAAATCACATCTGTGAACAAGCCAATGACGCCTCGAGTCTGGATGACTCTACGTCATGTAGCGTGACATGAACCCAAGATCCCGGTTGAGGCCGTCCTCATGGGTGCGGAACTTGGCTATCAGTTTCTGCTCGATGATTTTGCGTTGTCGTGTGTCTCGAAGGCCGCCTTGGAGAACGCTAACCCGCAGATCCGAGGCTGAATGTCCTTGACTGCTGAAGTGTTCCCTGACTGGGAGGTAACAACAATCCTGCCTGGCGATTGTTGTGCGGTGTCCGTTCATACGTTGTCTCAGTGTCTGCATGGTCTCGCTGATGTACCATGCTCCGGGGCATCCTTTCCTGCAACGCTTTCCTGCAATGTACCATCGTTCGCAGCAAATTACCCAGCTTTCAGGATAACAGCGAAAACTTTAAACTTTTTACTTTAATTTTATTTTTTTTATTTTATTTTTTTTATTAAAAAAGTAAAAAGTTTAAAGTTTTTGGTTTTCCATACAGACTGCAGCCTCGGCCACATTAGACCCCCTGTGACCCCACCTCAATGTCTGAGTAGTATTTTGCTATGTCTTTGATGTGGTGCCTTCCTGGCTGACCTGATTGTCTCTCTGCCCAGGTGTGATAAAAGGCAGTCAGAAAGATTAACTGTAGTCGTCTGGCATTGTTCTCTGCATAGGCATTGTTCTCTGTCTATATATGCTTTGCCGATTCGTATTCCTTCACTTCACCTGACGAAGGAGCAGCCGCTCCGAAAGCTTGTGATTTCAAATAAAACTGTTGGGGGTAAAAATTCAGTCGCGCCCCATTTGGGGCGCTAACCTCGCCGGGGCGCGACTTTTAGCGCCCCGAAAAAATTAGCGGCCCCGCGCCGGAACTTCAGTGGTTGCGCCCCAAGAGGGAAGCGGGGCGCCACTGGAAGCACCCCGCATCCCTCTTGGGGCGCTGCGAGGGAATATCCTGGCGCTACGTGCCGCGGTATTGCAGGCCTTCCTCCCCTTCTTAAAGGGGAGGGACCCTGCGCAGCGCGAACCGGGGCCCAGCTGGGCCCCCAGGGATCGGGAGTGCCGGCAAAAGAGCCCGGCACTCAAGAGAAGTGCCGGGCTCTTGGAGCGCAGCCGGCACTTCACGGTGGGGGGGCTTCACGGGGGCCGGGGACAGCAACGGGGGCAGGTGCTGGCAGGCGGCCAGCAACAAAAATGGCGGCCTGCCACCTCCCCTTTAAATATCGCCGCCCCGGCCGCACGTACGCCTCCCTGAACCCGTCGGACATAGCGTCTGGCGGTAAATCAGGGGGCGCGACTGAAGATCGCGGCTGGAGCGCGAGCGGGGTGCTGCGCACGGCGATGACGTCATCGCCGGCGGCGCAGCGCCACAGGGCGCTACCGGCTGGCGCCGCCGCTAACCTCCCGCTGAATTTTACGGGAGGCGTGGGCGGCGCTGCGCCCGGGCGTTAGCTGCTTTACGCCCCATTAGCGCCCTCTTAAGGCGCTAACGGGAGACGCAAGCAGCTGAATTTTTCCCCCTTGGACTATAACCTGGTGTTGTGCGACTACCAACAATAACCTTCGCCTGGTTTGCAAACCCGTATCCTCACAGCCATTTACGCTAGCCAAGCAATAGGGCTGAGAGGGTCTGTCCTACGAGGAGAGATTGTGCAGAATGGGCCGATACTCTCTGGAGTTCAGAAGAATGAGAGGAGATCTCATTGAAAAGTATCAGATTCTGAAGGGGGGTTGACAGGGTGGATGCTGGGAGGTTGTTTCCCCCTGGCTGGGGAGTCTAGAACCAGGGGGCACAGTCTCAGGATAAGGGTTCGGCCATTTAAGACTGAGATGAGGAGGAATTTCTTCATAGAAGAAACATAGAAGATAGGAGCAGGAGTAGGCCATTCGGCCCTTCGAGCCTGCTCCGCCATTCCATGAGATCATGGCTGATCTTCTGCCTCAACCCTGAAAAGTGTGAGGTGATGCATTTTGGGAGGACTAACAAGGCAAGGGAATACACGATGAACGGTAGGACCCTAGGAAGGACAGAGGATCAGAGGGACCTTGGTGTGCATGTACATAGATCCCTAAAGGCAGCAGGACAGGTAGATAAGGTGGTTAAAAAGGCATACGGCATACTTGCCTTCATTAGCCGAGGAATAGAATATAAGAGCAGGGAGGTTATGATGGAGCTGTACAAAGCGCTAGTTAGGCCACAGCTGGAATACTGTGTGCAGTTCTGGTCGCCACACTATAGGAAGGATGTGATTGCATTGGAGAGGGTGCAGAGGAGATTCACCAGGATGTTACCTGGGCTGGAGCGCTTCAGCTATGAAGAGAGACTGGACAGGCTGGGGTTGTTTTCCTTAGAGCAGAGAAGGCTGAGGGGGGGACCTGATTGAGGTGTACAAAATTATGAGGGGCATAGATAGGGTAGATAGAAAGGAACTTTTCCCCTTAGTAGAGGGGGTCAATAACCAGGGGGCATAGTTTCAAGGTAAGGGGCAGGAGGTTTAGAGGGGATTTGAGGGAAAAACCTTTTCACCCAGAGGGTGGTTGGAATCTGGAACTCACTGCCTGAAAGGGTGGTAGAGGCAGGAACCCTCACAACATTCAAGAAGCATTTAGAGGAGCACTAGAAACGCCATAGCATACAAGGCTACGGACCAAGTGCTGGAAAATGGGATTAGAATAGACAGGGTTTGATGGCCGGTGCGGACACGATGGGCCGAAGGGCCTCTTTCTGTGCTGTATAACTCTATGACTCTAACTCCATTCACCGGCCCTATCGCCATATCCCTTGATGTCCTCACTAGTCAGAAATCTATCCACTTCTGTTTTGAATATACCCAATGACTGAGCCTCCACAGCCCTCTGGGGTAGAGAATTCCAAAGATTCACCACCCTCTGTGTGAAGAAATTCCTCCTCATCTCAGTCCTGAATGGCCTATCATTTATCTTGAGGCTGTGGCCCCTGGTTCTAGACTCCCCAGCCAAGGGAAACATTCTCCCAGCATCCACCCTATCAAGCCCTGTAATAATTTTGGATGCTTCAATGAGATCCCCTCTCATTCTTCTGAATTCAAGAGAATACAGGCCTAGTTTACTCAATCTCTTCTCGTACGACAGTCCCGCCATCCCAGGAATCAATCTGGCGAACCTTCGTTGCAATCCCTCTATGGTAAGGAATTTATTCACTCAGAGGGTGGTGAATCTTTGGAATTCTCTGCCCCAGAGGGCTGTGGATGCTCAGTCGTTGAGTATATTCAAGACAGAGATCAATAGATTTTTGGACTCTAGGGGAATCAAGGGATATGGGATCTGACGGGAAAGTGGAGTTGAGGTCGAAGATCAGCCATGATCTTATTGAGTGGCGGAGCAGGCTCGAGGGGCCGAATGGCCGGCTCCTGCTCCTAATTCTTATGTTCTTATGGTGTCTTCATGAATGGAGGCATGGAGGTACAAAATCCAGGGAGTTCTGCTAAATTTTCTGTTATTGAAACATATCAGATTCTGAGGGGGCTCGACAGGGTAGATGCTGAGAGAGGATGTTTCCCCTCGTGGGGGAATCTAGAACGAGGGGGCATAGTTTCAGGATAAGGGGTCGGCCATTTCAGACGGAGATGAGGAGGAATTTCTTCTCTCAGAGGGCCGTGAATCTTTGGAATTCTCTACCCCGGGGAGCTGTGGAGGCGGAGTCATTGAATATATTCAAGGCGGAGATAGACAGACATTAGAGCTACAGGGGAGTCAAGGGTTATGGGGAGCGGGCGGAAAGTGGAGTTGAGGCCAAGATCAGATCAGCCATGGTCTCTTTGAATGGCGGAGCAGGCTCGAGGGGCCGATAGATTGGGAAAAGGGGAAGTCCAACGAGACCTGGGTGTCCTTGTGCACCAGTCGCTGAAGGTAAGCATGCAGGTGCAGCAGGCGGTTAAGAAGGCAAATGGTATGTTGGCCTTCGTAGCGAGAGGATTCGATTACAGGAGCAAGGATGTCTTGCTGCAGTTGTACAGGGCCTTGGTGAGACCACACCTTGAGTACTGTGTGCAGTTTTGGTCGCCTTATCTGAGGAAGGATGTTCTTGCCATGGAGGGAGTGCAGCGAAGATTCACCAGGCTGATACCTGGGATGGCAGGAATGACGTACGAGGAGAGATTGGGTCGATTGGGCTTATACTCGCTGGAGTTTAGAAGAATGAGAGGGGATCTCATTGAAACTTATAAAATTCTAACAGGACTAGACAGACTAGATGCAGGAAGGATGTTCCCGATGGGGGGGGGAGTCCGGAACCAGGGGTCACAGTCTAAGGATAAGGGGTAAGCCATTTAGGACTGAGATGAGGAGGAATTTGTTCACCCAGAGAGTGGGAGTTGAGGCCAATTCATTAAATATATTCAAGAAGGAGTTAAATATATTTCTTAAGGCTAAAGGGATCAAGGGATATGGGGAGAAAGCAGGGACAGGGCACTGAATTTGGATGATCAGCCATGATCGCATTGAATGGCGGAGTAGGCTCGAGGGGCCGAATGGCCTACTCCTGCTCCTATTTCTTGTGTCCTTACGGTTTATCAATCACTGGTTAGGCCACAGCCGGAGTACTGTGTCCAACTTTAGGAAGGATGTCAAAGGCCTTGGAGAAAGTGCAGAGGAGATTGACCAGATTGGTACCAGGGGATGAGGGACGCCTAGCCTTTATATCTAGAGGACTAGAATACAAGGGGGTAGAAGTTATGCTACAGCTTTACAAAAACCCTGGTTAGACCACACCTGGAGCACTGTGAGCAGTTCTGGGCCCCACACCTTAGGGAAGGATATATTGGCCTTGGAGGGAGTGCAGCGTAGGTTTACCAGAATGATACCCGGACTCCAGGGGTTAAGTTACGAGGAGAGATTACACAAACTAGGGTTGTATTCCCTGGAATTTAGAAGGTTAAGGGGTGATCTGATCGAAGTTTTCAGGATATTAAGGGGAACAGACAGGGTAGAGAGAGAGAAACTATTTCCGCTGGTTGGGGATTCTGGGACTAGGGGACATAGTCTAAAAATTAGAGCCAGACCTTTCAGGAGTGAAGTTAGGAAACACTTCTACACACAAAGTGTTGGTAGGAGTTTGGAACTCTCTTCCGCAAACAGCAATTGATGCTGGGGGTCAATTGTTAATTTTAAATCTGAGATTGATGGATTTCTGTTAACCAAAGGTATTGAGGGATACGGGGCAAAGGCGGGTTTATGGAGTTAGGTCGCAGATCAGCCGTGATCTCACTGAATGGGGGAACAGGCTCGAGGGGCTGAATGGCCTCCTCATGCTCCTAAGATATGTCGAGAGGCCTGGCTCAGTGGGTAGCACCTTCGCCTCTGTGTCAGAAGGTTGTGG
>JASTWF010000036.1:0-35965 GCA_030390025.1 Squalus acanthias | reverse complement strand
TCTCTCTCTCCCCCCTCTCTCTCTCTCTCTCTCCTGACGCAGACCATCGCAAAGGACGGCGGAAGACCTGGAGATGATTTTCGAGGAGCTGCTTCACATCAAGGCCGTGTCGCACCTGTCCAGTACGGTACGTCACCTGCGGAGTTAGTTATTCCCCCTTGCTCTTCCTTCCTGACGGCAAGCGGCCTCTGATAGGACAGTCCCACCATTTACCCCGCCCCCCCACCCCCCTGCTCCCTAAATTCCCAAACCCCTCACGTCTTTCTGTCTGGCGTTTCCCCATCAAGAACACGCTTGCTCACGGCTGTGACATTGTCAATGACTGCGTAACAAAGGGAGTAATAACATTACTGGTTCTAAAGGAGATCTACCCTCAGCCAGTTTACGATGACCCAACTGGTGAGGTCTGGCTCCAAGAGGTTGTCCAGTGATCACTTTTTATTAGGGAATGACTTTAAGTTGATGCATTTGAGCAGGGCTAACAAGGCATAGAAACATAGAAAATAGGAGCAGGAGTCGGCCATTCGGCCCTTCGAGCCTGCTCCGCCATTCAATATGATCATGGCTGATCCTCTATCTCAATACCATATTCCCGCTCTCTCCCCATACCCCCTTGATGCCTTTTGTGTCTAGAAATCTATCTATCTCCTTCTTAAATATATTCAGTGACTTGGCCTCCATAGCCTCTGAGTGAAGACATTTCTCCTCATCTCAGTCCTAAATGTCCGACCCCGTATCCTGAGACTGTGACCCCTCGTTCTAGACCCCCCCCCCCCCCACCCCAGCCAGGGGAAACATCCTCCCTGCATCCAGTCTGTCTAGCCCTGTCAGAATTTTATACGTTTCAATGAGATCCCCTCTCATTCTTCTAAACTCTAGTGAATACAGGCCTAGTCGACCCAGTCTCTCCTCATACGACAGTCCTGCCATCCCAGGAATCAGTCTGGTGAACTTTCGCTGCACTCCCTCTATGGCAAGTATATCCTTTCTTAGGTAAGGAGACCAAAACTGCACCCAGTACTCCAGGTGTGGTCTCACCAAGGCCCTGTATAACTGTAGTAAGACATCCTTGCTCCTGTACTCAAATCCTCTTGCAATGAAGGCCAACATACCATTTGCCTTCCGAACTGCTTGCTGCACCTGCATGTTTGCTTTCAGTGACTGGTGTACAAGGACACCCAGGTCCCTCTGTACATCAACATTTCCCAATCTATCACCATTTAAATAATACTCTACCTTTCTGTTTTTTCTACCGAAGTGGATAACTTCACATTTATCCACGTTATACTGCATCTGCCATGTATTTGCCCACTCACTCAACTTGTCTAAATCGCCTTGAAGCCTCTTTGCATCCTCCTCACAACTCACAATCCCACCTAGTTTCGTGTCGTCAGCAAACTTGGAAATATTACCTTTGGTTCCCTCATCCAAATCATTGATATATATTGTGAATAGCCAGGGCCCAAGCGCTGATCCCTGCGGTACCCCACTGGTCACCGCCTGCCACCCCGAAAAAGACCCATTTATTCCTACTCTCTGTTTCCTGTCTGTTAACCAATTTTCAATCCATGCCAGTATATTACCCCCAAGGGAATACACAATAAATGGTAGGACACTGAGAAGTGCAGAGGATCAGAGGGACCTTGGAACACATGTCCACAGATCCCTGAAGGTAGCAGGACAGGTAGATAAGGCGATTAAGAAGGCATACGGGATACTAGGAAATAAACTTGCAGGGCTACGGGGAGAGAGCGGGGGAATGAGACTGACTGGATTGCTCTACAGAGAGCCGGCACGGACTCGATGGGCCGAATGACACCAGTTTAAATCGCTCTAATCTTTGTCTCTTTGCGATTGCAGGTGAAGAGGCAGCTGGCTGCAGTTCTCCACTTCGAATCGCACCCCAAGGCCGGGACTGTGTGTGAGTAGAGGCTGCGCTGTCCCTCGTCATCACACGGAGAGAGGGCCATTAGACTCCTCCTTCCCTCTCTCTCTCCCTTCCTCCCTCTCTCTCCCTTTCTCTCCCTTCCTCCCTCTCTCTCCCTCTCTCTCCCTCCCTCTCCCCTCTCCCTCTCTCTCTCTCTCCCTCTCTCCCCCTCCCTCCCTCCCTCCCTGTCTCCCCTTCCCTGTCTCCCCTTCCCTGTCTCTCTCCCTCCCCCTCCCCCTCCCCCTCTCCTTCTCCCTCTCTCCCCCTCCCTTCCTATAATAAATAAACCTCTTGTTTGACCGTTTCCTCCCTTTTTGTCCACAGTGTTCAGCCAAGGAGACAGTGCAGCATCCTGGTACATCATCTGGAGAGGGTCTGTCAATGTTCTCACCCAGAGAAAGGTACCGACTATTCCGTCTTTCAATCCCATCCCCATCTGCTGATTCCCAGCGAGTTTCACGGTTTCTATTGTTAGGCTACTAAACCCACAACCTGTCTTCTCCTCCATGAGGTGTCCCACGGGTGCAGTGGTCTTGGGGTCGGGAGTGTTACTGCATCGGCGCTGGAGAATTCTCTTTGACTCAATCACCATTATAACCAGACCCCCGCTCTCAGACAATCTCTTTGTAACACAGGAACAAAAGAAACAGGAGCAGGAGTCGGCCATTCGGCCCCTCGAGCCTGCTCCACCATTCAATGAGATCATGGCTGATCATCGACCTCAACTCCACTTTCCCGCCCGATCCCCATATCCCTTGATTCCCCTAGAGTCCAAAAATCTATCCATCTCAGCCTTGAATATACTCAAAGACTGAGCATCCACAGCCCTCTGGGGTAGAGAATTCCAAAGATTCACAACCCTCTGAGTGAAGAAATTCCTCCTCATCTCAGTCATATATGGCCGACCCCTTATCCTGAGACTGTGACCCCTGGTTCTAGACTCTCCAGCCAGGGGGGAAACAATCTCTCAGCATCTACCCTGTCAATCCCTCTCAGAATCTTGTATGTTTCAATGAGATCACCTCTCATTCTTCTAAACTCCAGAGAGTACAGGCCGATTCTACACAATCTCTCCTCATAGGACAGCCCCTCTCATCCCAGGAATCAATCTGGTGAACCTTCGTTGCACTCCCTCCAAGGCAAGTATGTCCTACCTTAGATAAGGAGACCAAAACTGTGCACAATACTCCAGGTGTGGTCTCACCAAGGCCCTGTACAACTGTAGCAAGACTTCCTTACTCTTATACTCCAACCCCCTTGCAATAAAGGCCAACAGGCCATTTGCCTTCCTAATTGCTTGCTGTACCTGCATACTAGCTTTTGTGATTAAGGGATGATTAAAGGATTCGATCGGGTCGATAGAGAGAAACGATTTCCTCTGGTGGGGGGAGTCCAGAACAAGGGGGGCTTAACCTTAAAATTGGAGCCAGGCCGTTCAGGGGTGATGTCAGGAAGCACTTCTTCACACAAAGGGTGGTGGAAATCAAGAACTCTCTCCCCCAAAAAAGCTGTCGAGGCTGGGGGTCAATTGGAAATTTCAAGACTGAGATTGATAGATTTTTGTTGGGTAAGGGCATTAAGGGTTACGGAACCAAGGCAGGTAAAGGGAGCTAAGATACAGATCAGCTACCATCTGACTGAATGGCAGAACAGGCTCGATGGGCTGAATGGCCTCCTCCTGTTCCGAATGTAACAGGCTCGAGGGGGCTGAATGGCCTCCTGCTGTTCCTGTGTAACAGGATCGAGGGGCGGAATGACCTCCTCCTGTTCCTAATGTAACAGGCTCCAGGGGTCTGAATGGCCTCCTCCTGTTCCTAATGTAACAGGCTCTAGGGGCTGAATGGCCTCCTCCTGTTCCTAATGTAACAGGCTCGAGGGGACTGAATGGCCTCCTCCTGTTCCTAATGTAACAGGCTCGAGGGGGGCTGAATGGCCTCCTCCTGTTCCTAATGTAACAGGCTCGAGGGGGGCTGAATGGCCTCCTCCTGTTCCTAATGTAACAGGCTCGAGGGGGGCTGAATGGCCTCCTCCTGTTCCTAATGTAACAGGCTCGAGAGGGGCTGAATGGCCTCCTCCTGTTCCTAATGTAACAGGTTCGAGGGGGCTGAATGGCCTCCTCCTGTTCCTAATATAAAAGGCTCGAGGGGGGCTGAATGGCTTCCTCCTGTTCCTAATGTAACAGGCTCGAGAGGGGCTGAATGGTCTCCTCCTGTTCCTAATGTAACAGGCTCGAGGGGGGCTGAATGGCCTCCTCCTGTTCCTAATGTAACAGGCTCGAGGGGGCTGAATGGCCTCCTCCTGTTCCTAATGTAACAGACTCGAGGGGCTGAATGCCCTCCTCCTGTTCCTAATGTAACAGGCTCGAGAGGGGCTGAATGGTCGTCTCCTGTTCCTAATGTAACAGGCTCGAGGGGGGCTGAATGGCCTCCTCCTGTTCCTAATGTAACAGGCTCGAGAGGGGCTGAATGGCCTCCTCCTGTTCCTAATGTAACAGGTTCGAGGGGGCTGAATGGCCTCCTCCTGTTCCTAATATAAAAGGCTCGAGGGGGGCTGAATGGCTTCCTCCTGTTCCTAATGTAACAGGCTCGAGAGGGGCTGAATGGTCTCCTCCTGTTCCTAATGTAACAGGCTCGAGGGGGGCTGAATGGCCTCCTCCTGTTCCTAATGTAACAGACTCGAGGGGCTGAATGCCCTCCTCCTGTTCCTAATGTAACAGGCTCTAGGAGGGCTGAATGGCCTCCTCCTGTTCCTAATGTAACAGGCTCGAGAGGGGCTGAATGGTCGTCTCCTGTTCCTAATGTAACAGGCTCGAGGGGGGCTGAATGGCCTCCTCCTGTTCCTAATGTAACAGGCTCGAGGGGGGCTGAATGGCCTCCTCCTGTTCCTAATGTAACAGGCTCGAGGGGCTGAATGGCTTCCTCCTGTTCCTAATGGAACAGGCTCGAGGGGCTGAATGGCCTCCTCCTGTTCCTAATGTAACAGGCTCGAGGGGCTGAATGGCCTCCTCCTGTTCCTAATGTAACAGGCTCGAGGGGCTGAATGGCTTCCTCCTGTTCCTAATGGAACAGGCTCGAGGGGCTGAATGGCCTCCTCCTGTTCCTAATGTAACAGGCTCGAGGGGGGCTGAATGGCCTCCTCCTGTTCCTAATGTAACAGGCTCGAGGGGGGCTGAATGGCCTCCTCCTGTTCCTAATGTAACAGGCTCGAGGGGCTGAATGGCTTCCTCCTGTTCCTAATGGAACAGGCTCGAGGGGCTGAATGGCCTCCTCCTGTTCCTAATGTAACAGGCTCGAGGGGCTGAATGGCCTCCTCCTGTTCCTAATGTAACAGGCTCGAGGGGCTGAATGGCCTCCTCCTGTTCCTAATGGAACAGGCTCGAGGGGCTGAATGGCCTCCTCCTGTTCCTAATGTAACAGGCTCGAGGGGCTGAATGGCTTCCTCCTGTTCCTAATGGAACAGGCTCGAGGGGCTGAATGGCCTCCTCCTGTTCCTAATGTAACAGGCTCGAGGGGCTGAATGGCCTCCTCCTGTTCCTAATGTAACAGGCTCGAGGGGGGCTGAACGGCCTCCTCCTGTTCCTAATGTAACAGGCTCGAGGGGCTGAATGGCCTCCTCCTGTTCCTAATGTAACAGGCTCGAGGGGCTGAATGGCTTCCTCCTGTTCCTAATGGAACAGGCTCGAGGGGCTGAATGGCCTCCTCCTGTTCCTAATGTAACAGGCTCGAGGGGCTGAATGGCCTCCTCCTGTTCCTAAAACGCTGACAGGGTCGGCATTCATCGCCCCTCCCCCTAGTTGCCCCTTGAGAAGATGATGGTGGTGGGATGTATGGATACAACTGAGGTGCTCACTAGACCCAATTCAGTCAAGAGCCAATTACGTTGGGGTGGGGGGAGTGGGATCGGACTGTGCTCCTGTTCCCACCTCCCCGACCCCCCCCCCCCCCAAAAAAAAGGAAGGGGGACCCGCGGAAGAAACAACGAGCCGAGGTGCGTCCGCCACGATTGTAACGACTGGGATTGTCCGCCCCCCACACAGGGACTGGTGAGCACCTTGCACGAGGGCGATGATTTTGGGGAGCTGGCTTTGGTGAATGAGGCTCCACGGTCCGCTACCATCATCCTCCGAGAGGACGACTGCCACTTTCTCCGGGTGGACAAGAAGGACTTCAATCGCATCTTGCGGGTAAGGAATCGCGTCCGTCAATCTCCCCCCTCTCCTCCCCTCCTGCTCATCAAGGGATATGCGCGCCACGCAAGTGCCAGGCAGTGACCATCTCCAACAAGCGAGCGTCTAACCACCGCCCCTTGACATTCAACGGCTTCATCATCGCCGAATCCCCCCCACCATCAACATCCTGGGGGGTCGCCATTGACCAGAAACTCAACTGGACCAGCCACAGAAATACTGTGGCTACAAGAGCAGGTCAGAGGCTGGGTATTCTGCGGCGAGTGTCTCACCTCCTGACTCCCCCAAAGCCTTTCCACCATCTGCAAGGCACAAGTCAAGGAATGTGATGGAATACTCTCCACTTGCCTGGATGAGTTGCAGCTCCAACAACACTCAAGAAGCTCGACACCATCCAGGGCAAAGCAAGCCCGCTTGATGGGCACCCCATCCACCACCTTAAAACATTCACTCCCTCCACCACCGGCGCACTGACCCAGAATCGTAGAATAGTACAGCACAGAAGGAGGCCATTCGGCCCATCGAGTCTGCGCCGGCTCTTTCGAAGAGCGACCCAGTTATCCCGCTCCCCCTGCTCTTTCCCCAAATCCCTGTAATTTTTTCTCCTTCAAGTATTTATCCAATTCCTCTTTCGAAGGCTACTATTGAATCTGTTTCCACCGCCCTATCAGGCAGCGCTTTCCAGATCATAACAACTCGCTGCGTAAAAAAGTTTTTCCTCATCTCCCCATCTGGTCCTTTTGCCAATCACCTTAAATCTGTGCCCTCTGGTTACCGACCCTTCAGCCACTGGAAACAGTTTCTCCTTATTTACTCGGTCTAAACCCTTCATGATTTTGAACGCCTCTATTAAATCTCCTCTTAACCTTCTCTGCTCTAAGGAGAACAATCCCAGCTTCTCCAGTCTCTCCACGTAACTGAAGTCCCTCATCCCCTGGTACCATTCTGGTCAATCTCCTCCGCACCCTCTCCAAAGCTTTCACTTCCTTCCTAAAGTGCGGTGCCCAGAATAGGGGACACAATGCTCCAGCTGAGGCTGAACTGATGTTTTATAAAGGTTTAACATAACTTCCTGAATTTGTTATAAAGTCCAGGAACCCAATATGCTTCATTAACTGCTTTGTTAACCTGTCCTGCCACCTTTCTTTTTTACTCGTTCCTGGGATGTGGACGTCCCTGGCAAGGCCGGCATTTATTGCCCATCCCTAGTCGCCCCTTGAGAAGGTGGTGGTGAGCCGCCTTCTTAAACCGCTGCAGTCCCGTGTGGTGAAGGTGCTCCCACAGTGCTGTTAGGGAGGGAGTTCCAGGATTTTGACCCAGCGACGATGAAGGATCGGCGATATCTTTCCCAGTCGGGATGGTGTGTGACTTGGAGGGGAACTTGGAGGCGATGGTGTTCCCATGCGCCTGCTGCCCTTGTCCTTCTAGGTGGAAGAGGTCGCGGGTTTGGGAGGTGCTGCCGAAGAAGCCTTGGCGAGTTGCTGCAGTGCATCTTGTAGATGGTATACACTGCAGCCACGGTGCGCCGGTGGTGGAGGGAGTGAATGTTTAAGGTGGTGGATGGGGTGCCAATCAAGCGGGCTGCTTTGCCCTGGATGGTGTCGAGCTTCTTGAGTGTGGTTGGAGCTGCACTCATCCGGGCAAGTGGAGAGTATTCCATCACACTCCTGACTTGTGCCTTGTAGATGGTGGAAAGACTTTGGGGAGTCAGGAGGTGAGACACTCGCCGCAGAATACCCAGCCTCTGACCTGCTCTTGTTGCCACAGTATTTATGTGGCTGGTCCTGTTAAGTTTCTGGTTAATGGTGACCCCCCCAGGATGTTGATGGTGGGGGGATTCGACGATGGTAATTCCGTTGAATGTCAAGGGGCGGTGGTTAGACTCTCGCTTGTTGGAGATAGTCATTGCCTGGCACTTGTGTGGCGCGAATGTAACCTGCCATTTATCAGCCCAAGCCTGAATGTCGTCCAGGTCTTGCTACATGATTTGTGCACATATATCCCCAGGTCCCTCCGTTCCTGCACCCCCTTTAAATGTTCTTGTAGCCACGGTATTTATGTGGCTGGTCCCTATACAGATCTTAGTGACATCGACTTGCAGATGCGACATTAAACCGAGGCCCCGTCTGCCCTCTCAATTGGACGTAAAAGATCCCACGGCCACTATTTCGAAGAAGCGCAAGTGGGGGGGAGTTCTCCCCGGTGTCCTGGGGCCAATATTTATCCTTCGACCAACATCACTAAAAAAACAGATTATCTGGTCAAATATCACGTTGCTGTTTGTGGGAGCTTGCTGTGCGCAAATTGGCCTCCACGTTTCCTACATTACAACAGTGACCACACTTCAAAAAAAAAGTACTTAATTGGCTGTGAATCGCTTAGAAACATAGAAGATAGGAGCAGGAGTAGGCCATTCGGCCCCTCGAGCCTGCTCCGCCATTCGATGAGATCATGGCTGATCATCCAAACTCAGTACCCTGTACCTGCCTTCTCCCCATATCCCTTGATCCCTTTAGCTTTAAGAAATATATCTAACTCATTCTTGAATATATTTAATGACTTGGCCTCAACTGCCTTCTGTGGTAGAGAATTCCACAGGTTCACCACTCTCTGGGTGAAGAAATTCCTCCTCATCTCAGTCCTAAATGGCTTACCCCTTATCCTTCGACTGTGACCCCTGGTTCTGGACTCTCCGACCATCGGGAACATCCTTCCTGCATCTAGTTTGTCCAGACCTGTCAGAATTTTATATGTTTCGATGAGATCCCTTCTCATTCTTCTATACTCCAGCGAATATAAGCCCAATCGACTCAATCTCTCCTCATATGTCATTCCTGCCATCCCAGGTATCAGCCTTGTGAATCTTCGCTGAACTCCTTCCATGGCAAGAACATCCTTCCTCAGATAAGGCGACCAAAACTGCACACAGTACTCAAGGTGTGGTCTCACCAAGGCCCTGTACAACTGCAGCACGACATCCCTGTTCCTATACTCAAACCCTTTCGCTATGAAGGCCAACATACCACTTGCCTTCTTCACCGCCTGCTGCACCTGCATGCTTACCTTCAGCGACTGGTGCACAAGGACACCCAGGTCTCGTTGCACTTCCCCTTCTCCTAATCTATTGCCATTCAGATAATAGTCTGCCTTTCTGTTTTTGACACCAAAGTGGATAACCTCGCATTTATCCACGTTATATTGCATCTGCCGCGCTTCTACCCACTCACCCAACCTGTCCAAATCATCCTGGAGTTTCTCGGTATCCTCCTCGCAGCACACACTCCCAGCCAACTTTGTGTCATCTGCAAACTTGGAGATATTACATTTAGTTCCCTTATCTAGATCATTAATGTATATTGTGAATAGCTGGGGTCCAAGGACTGATCCCTGCGGTACCCCACTAGTCACTGCTTGCCACTCGGAAAAAGACCCATTAATTCCTACTCTCTGCTTTCTGTCCGCCAACCAGTTCTCTATCCAAGTCAATACCTTGCCCCCAATCCCATGTGCGTTAACTTTACACGCTAATTTCTTATGCGGGACCTTATCGAAAGCCTTTTGAAAGTCCAAATACACCACATCTACTGGTTCTCCCTTATCTATTTTCCCAGTTACATCCTCAAAAAATTCCAGTAGATTAGTCAAGCACGATTTACCTTTTGTAAATCCATGTTGACTTTGTCCGATCCTGTCACTGTTTTCCAAGTGCTCAGCTATTACATCCTTTATAATGGACTCTAGCATTTTCCCCACTACCGATGTCAGGCTTACCGGTCTGTAATTCCCCGCTTTCTCTCTACCACCCTTTTTGAATAGTGGGGAGCTGTTTGTGGGAGCTTACTGTGCGCAAATTGGCTGCCGCGTTTCCTACATTACAACAGTGACCGCACTGCCAAAAAAAAAAGCACTTCATTGGCTGTGAAGCGCTTTGGGACGTCCGGTGGTCGTGAAGGGCGCCGGAGAAATGCGAGTTCATTCTATTTTTCTTTTCCCTTGCTCTCCGAGGCTGATTGAAGTTTCTGGTCTTGCCCCATAGGATGTGGAGGCAAACACTGTGCACCTCAAGGAACATGGCAAAGATGTGCTAGTCCTGGAAAAGAATTCTCAAGGAGGCATTGCTGCCAGTCAAGGAGTCTCACCGACCGGTTACAAGTAGGCTTCCAATCCTGTCCCCTTTTTCTCACCCTCTCCTGGAAGCGCCGACTCTCTCGCCGGGTTGCAGATCCCACACCATCCGCCCAAGCGTGCGTGTGCGCCTCGGTTGTGAGTGTCATAGACATACATAGAAACATACATGGAAGATAGGAGCAGGAGTAGGCCATTCAGCCCCTCGAGCCTGCTCCGCCATTCAATGAGATCATGGCTGATCATCCAAATTCAGTACCCTGTCCCTGCCTTCTCTCCGTATCCCTTGATACCTTTAGCCTTAAGAAATATATCCAACTCCTTCTTGAATATATTTAATGAATTGACCTCATCTGCCTTCTGTGGTAGAGAATTCCACAGGTTCACCACTCTCTGGGTGAAGAAATTCCTCCTCATCTCAGTCCTAAATGGCTTACCCCTTATCCTTAGACTGTGACCCCTGGTTCTGGACTCTCCGGCCATCGAGAACATCCTTCCTGCATCTAGTCTGTCTAGTCCTGTTAGAATTTTATAAGTTTCAATGAGATCTCCTCTCATTCTTCTAAACTCCAGCGAGTATAAGCCCAATCGACCCAATCTCTCCTCATATGTCATTCCTGCCATCCCAGGTATCAGCCTGGTGAATCTTCGCTGCACTCCCTCCATGGCAAGAACATCCTTCCTCAGATAAGGCGACCAAAACTGCACACAATACTCAAGGCGTGGTCTCACCAAGGCCCTGTACAACTGCAGCACGACATCCTTGTTCCTGTACTGTGTCATGGGGCTTGAGCGGAGTCCTCACCAACACGCACACCAAGCACAAGTATTGACGCACACGCGCATACTCACGCGTGCGCGCGCACACACACATACAAAGCCCTGGTTAGACCACAGCTGGAGCACTGTCAGCAGTTCTGGGCACCACACCTTCGGAAGGATATATTGGCCTTGGAGGGAGTGCAGCGTAGGTTTACCAGAACGATACCCGGACTCCAAGGGATAAGTTACGAGGAGAGGCGCTCCCTCAGTACAGCCCCTCCGACAGTGCGGCGCTCCCTCAGTACCGCTCCCTCCAACAGTGCGGCGCTCCCTCAGTACCGCCCCTCCGACAGTGCGGCACTCCCTCAGCACTGCCCCTCCGACAGTGCGGCGCTCCCTCAGTACCGCCCCCTCCGACAGTGCGGCGCTCCCTCAGTACCGCCCCCTCCGACAGTGCGGCACTCCCTCAGCACTGCCCCTCCAACAGTGTGGCGCTCCCTCAGTACCGCCCCCTCCGACAGTGCGGCGCTCCCTCAGTACCGCCCCCTCCGACAGTGCAGCGCTCCCTCAGTACCGCCCCCTCCGACAGTGTGGCGCTCCCTCAGTACCGCCCCCTCCGACAGTGCGGCGCTCCCTCAGTACCGCCCCCTCCGACAGTGCGGCGCTCCCTCAGTACCGCCCCTCCGACAGTGCGGCGCTCCCTCAGTACCGCCCCTCCGACAGTGCGGCGCTCCCTTAGTACTGCCCCTCCGACAGTGCGACGCTCCCTCAGTACTGCCCCTCCGACAGCGTGGCGCTCCCTCAGTACCGCCCCTCCGACAGTGCGGCGCTCCCTCAGTACTGCCCCTCCGACAGTGCGGCGCGGCGCTCCCTCAGTACCGCCCCTCCGACAGTGCAGCGCTCCCTCAGTACCGCCCCTCCGACAGTGCGGCGCTCCCTCAGTACTGGCCCCTCTGACAGTGCGGCGCTCCCTCAGTACCGCCCCCTCCGACAGTGCGGCGCTCCCTCAGTACCGCCCCTCCGACAGTGCGGCGCTCCCTCAGTACCGCCCCTCCGACAGTGCGGCGCTCCCTTAGTACTGCCCCTCCGACAGCGCGACGCTCCCTCAGTACTGCCCCTCCGACAGCGTGGCGCTCCCTCAGTACCGCCCCTCCGACAGTGCGGCGCTCCCTCAGTACCGCCCCTCCGACAGTGCGGCGCTCCCTCAGTACTGGCCCCTCCGACAGTGCGGCGCTCCCTCAGTACCGCCCCCTCCGACAGTGCGGCGCTCCCTCAGTACCGCCCCCTCCGACAGTGCGGCGCTCCCTCAGTACCGCCCCTCCGACAGTGCGGCGCTCCCTCAGTACCGCCCCTCCGACAGTGCGGCGCTCCCTTAGTACTGCCCCTCCGACAGTGCGACGCTCCCTCAGTACTGCCCCTCCGACAGCGTGGCGCTCCCTCAGTACCGCCCCTCCGACAGTGCGGCGCTCCCTCAGTACTGCCCCTCCGACAGTGCGGCGCGGCGCTCCCTCAGTACCGCCCCTCCGACAGTGCAGCGCTCCCTCAGTACCGCCCCTCCGACAGTGCGGCGCTCCCTCAGTACCGCCCCCTCCGACAGTGCGGCGCTCCCTCAGTACCGCCCATCCGACAGAGCGGCGCTCCCTCAGTACCGCCCCTCCGACAGTGCGGCGCTCCCTCAGTACTGCCCCTCCGACAGTGCGACGCTCCCTCAGTACTGGCCCCTCCGACAGCGCGGCGCTCCCTCAGTACCGCCCCTCCGACAGTGCAGCGCTCCCTCAGTACTGCCCCTCCGACAGTGCGGCACTCCCTCAGTACCGCCCCTCCGACAGTGCGGCGCTCCCTCAGTACCGGCGCTCCCTCAGTACCGCCCCTCTGACAGTGCGGCGCTCCCTCAGTACCGCCCCTCCGACAGTGCGGCGCTCCCTCAGTACCGCCCCTCCGACAGTGCGGCGCTCCTTCAGTACAGCCCCCTCCGACAGTGCGGCGCTCCCTCAGTACCGCCCCTCCGACAGTGCGGCGCTCCCTCAGTACCGCCCCTCCGACAGTGCGGCGCTCCCTTAGTACTGCCCCTCCGACAGTGCGACGCTCCCTCAGTACTGCCCCTCCGACAGCGTGGCGCTCCCTCAGTACCGCCCCTCCGACAGTGCGGCGCTCCCTCAGTACCGCCCCTCCGACAGTGCGGCGCTCCCTCAGTACTGGCCCCTCCGACAGTGCGGCGCTCCCTCAGTACCGCCCCCCTCCGACAGTGCGGCGCTCCCTCAGTACCGCCCCCTCCGACAGTGCGGCGCTCCCTCAGTACCGCCCCTCCGACAATGCGGCGCTCCCTCAGTACCGCCCCTCCGACAGTGCGGCGCTCCCTTAGTACTGCCCCTCCGACAGTGCGACGCTCCCTCAGTACTGCCCCTCCGACAGCGTGGCGCTCCCTCAGTACCGCCCCTCCGACAGTGCGGCGCTCCCTCAGTACTGCCCCTCCGACAGTGCGGCGCGGCGCTCCCTCAGTACCGCCCCTCCGACAGTGCAGCGCTCCCTCAGTACCGCCCCCTCCGACAGTGCGGCGCTCCCTCAGTACCGCCCCCTCCGACAGTGCGGCGCTCCCTCAGTACCGCCCCTCCGACAGTGCGGCGCTCCCTCAGTACCGCCCCTCCGACAGTGCGGCGCTCCCTCAGTACCGCCCCTCCGACAGTTCGGCGCTCCCTCAGTACTGCCCCTCCGACAGTGCGACGCTCCCTCAGTACTGCCCCTCCGACAGCGTGGCGCTCCCTCAGTACCGCCCCTCCGACAGTGCGGCGCTCCCTCAGTACCGCCCCTCCGACAGTGCAGCGCTCCCTCAGTACTGCCCCTCCGACAGTGCGGCACTCCCTCAGTACCGCCCCTCCGACAGTGCGGCGCTCCCACAGTACCGGCGCTCCCTCAGTACCGCCCCTCTGACAGTGCGGCGCTCCCTCAGTACCGCCCCTCCGACAGTGCGGCGCTCCCTCAGTACCGCCCCTCCGACAGTGCGGCGCTCCTTCAGTACAGCCCCCTCCGACAGTGCGGCGCTCCCTCAGTACAGCCCCCTCCGACAGTGCGGCGCTCCCTCAGTACCGCCCCTCCGACAGTGCGGCGCTCCCTCAGTACTGGCCCCTCCGACAGTGCGGTGCTCCCTCAGTACTGCCCCTCCGACAGTGCGGCGCTCCCTCAGTACTGGCCCCTCCGACAGTGCGGCGCTCCCTCAGTACTGCCCCTCCGACAGTGCGGCGCTCCCTCAGTACCGGCGCTCCCTCAGTACCGCCCCTCTGACAGTGCGGCGCTCCCTCAGTACCGCCCCTCCGACAGTGCGGCGCTCCCTCAGTACCGCCCCTCCGACAGTGCGGCGCTCCTTCAGTACAGCCCCCTCCGACAGTGCGGCGCTCCCTCAGTACAGCCCCCTCCGACAGTGCGGCGCTCCCTCAGTACCGCCCCTCCGACAGTGCGGCGCTCCCTCAGTACTGGCCCCTCCGACAGTGCGGTGCTCCCTCAGTACAGCCCCTCCGACAGTGCGACGCTCCCTCAGTACTGGCCCCTCCGACAGTGCGGCGCTCCCTCAGTACCGCCCCTCCGACAGTCCGGCGCTCCCTCAGTACCGGCGCTCCCTCAGTACCGCCCCTCTGACAGTGCGGCGCTCCCTCAGTACCGCCCCTCCGACAGTGCGGCGCTCCCTCAGTACTGCCCCTCCGACAGTGCGGCGCTCCTTCAGTACAGCCCCCTCCGACAGTGCGGCGCTCCCTCAGTACAGCCCCCTCCGACAGTGCGGCGCTCCCTCAGTACCGCCCCTCCGACAGTGCGGCGCTCCCTCAGTACTGGCCCCTCCGACAGTGCGGCACTCCCTCAGTACCGCCCCTCCGACAGTGCGGCGCTCCCACAGTACCGGCGCTCCCTCAGTACCGCCCCTCTGACAGTGCGGCGCTCCCTCAGTACCGCCCCTCCGACAGTGCGGCGCTCCCTCAGTACCGCCCCTCCGACAGTGCGGCGCTCCTTCAGTACAGCCCCCTCCGACAGTGCGGCGCTCCCTCAGTACAGCCCCCTCCGACAGTGCGGCGCTCCCTCAGTACCGCCCCTCCGACAGTGCGGCGCTCCCTCAGTACTGGCCCCTCCGACAGTGCGGTGCTCCCTCAGTACTGCCCCTCCGACAGTGCGGCGCTCCCTCAGTACTGGCCCCTCCGACAGTGCGGCGCTCCCTCAGTACTGCCCCTCCGACAGTGCGGCGCTCCCTCAGTACCGGCGCTCCCTCAGTACCGCCCCTCTGACAGTGCGGCGCTCCCTCAGTACCGCCCCTCCGACAGTGCGGCGCTCCCTCAGTACCGCCCCTCCGACAGTGCGGCGCTCCTTCAGTACAGCCCCCTCCGACAGTGCGGCGCTCCCTCAGTACAGCCCCCTCCGACAGTGCGGCGCTCCCTCAGTACCGCCCCTCCGACAGTGCGGCGCTCCCTCAGTACTGGCCCCTCCGACAGTGCGGTGCTCCCTCAGTACAGCCCCTCCGACAGTGCGACGCTCCCTCAGTACTGGCCCCTCCGACAGTGCGGCGCTCCCTCAGTACCGCCCCTCCGACAGTGCGGCGCTCCCTCAGTACCGGCGCTCCCTCAGTACCGCCCCTCTGACAGTGCGGCGCTCCCTCAGTACCGCCCCTCCGACAGTGCGGCGCTCCCTCAGTACTGCCCCTCCGACAGTGCGGCGCTCCTTCAGTACAGCCCCCTCCGACAGTGCGGCGCTCCCTCAGTACAGCCCCCTCCGACAGTGCGGCGCTCCCTCAGTACCGCCCCTCCGACAGTGCGGCGCTCCCTCAGTACTGGCCCCTCCGACAGTGCGGTGCTCCCTCAGTACTGCCCCTCCGACAGTGCGACGCTCCCTCAGTACTGCCCCTCCGACAGTGCGGCGCTCCCTCAGTACTGGCAGCGTGGATTATGGGGCTCAAGTCTCTCGAGTGGGGCTCGAACCCACGACTTTCAATTTGAATGAAACTCAATGGCCCTACTCTACCGTGCCCCTTTATGGACTTTTGAAGCCCAACAATGGTAATCGGGGGGAGGGGGAAATGAGAGCTCTGAATCGGATTTGAAATGCTGCAGCCCGTGGGATGATTAACTCGCCACTTCTCTCGTGACAGATACTCTGTGATGTATGGGACACCTGAGAAAATCCTCGAATACCTGCTGGAGACCATCTGTTTAGACACGATATACAGCGACCGAACAGGTGGGGATTAAGCGAGCGCGCGTCCTGGGGAAGAACATCGTAGGATCACACAGCACAGGAGGAGGCCATTCGGCCCATCGTGCCTGTGCCGGCTCTTTGAAAGAGCTCTCCAATTAGTCCCACTCTCCCCCTGCTCTTTCCCCCGTAGCCCTGTGAATTTTTCCCCTTCAAGTATTTATCCGATTCCCCTTTTGAAAGTTACTATTGAATCTGCTCCCACCGCCCTTTCAGGCAGCGCGTTCCAGATCACAACAACTCGCTGCGTAAAAAACATTTCTCCTCATCTCCCCCCTCTGGTTCTTTTGCCGATTATCTTAAATCTGTGTCGTCTGGTTACCGACCCTCCTGCCACTGGGAATAGTTTCTCCCTCCCTGCTCGATCAAAACCCCTCGTAATTTTGAACGCCTCCATTAAATCTCCCCTTAACCTTCTCTGCTCCAAGGAGAACAACCCCAGCTTCTCCAGTCTCTCCACGTAAATGAACCCCCTCATCCCCTGGTACCATTCTGGTCAATCTCCTCCGCACCCTCTCTAAGACCCTTGACATCCTTCCTAAAGTGCGGTGCCCAGAATTGGACACAATACTCCAGCTGGGGCCTAACCAGTGATTTATAAAGATTTAGCGAAACTTCCTTGCTTTTGTACTCTGAGCCCTTACTCATATGGGGAGAAGATGGGTAGGTGGGGTTTGAGGGATATGGGGAGAAGGTGGGTAGGTGGGGTTGAGGGATATGGGGGGTAGGTGGGGTTGAGGGATATGGGGAGAAGGTGGGTAGGTGGGGTTGAGGGATATGGGGAGAAGGTGGGGTTGATGTATATGGGGAGAAGGTGGGTAGGTGGGGTTGAGGGATATGGGGAGAAGGTGGGTAGGTGGGGTTGAGGGATATGGGGAGAAGGTGGGTAGGTGGGGTTGAGGGATATGGGGGGTAGGTGGGGTTGAGGGATATGGGGAGAAGGTGGGTAGGTGGGGTTGAGGGATATGGGGGGTAGGTGGGGTTGAGGGATATGGGGAGAAGGTGGGTAGGTGGGGTTGAGGGATATGGGGGGTAGGTGGGGTTGAGGGATATGGGGAGAAGGTGGGGTTGATGTATATGGGGAGAAGGTGGGTAGGTGGGGTTGAGGGATATGGGGAGAAGGTGGGTAGGTGGGGTTGAGGGATATGGGGAGAAGGTGGGTAGGTGGGGTTGAGGGATATGGGGAGAAGGTGGGTAGGTGGGGTTGAGGGATATGGGGAGAAGGTGGGTAGGTGGGGTTGGGGGATATGGGGGGAAGGTGGGTAGGTGGGGTTGGGGATATGGGGAGAAGGTGGGTAGGTGGGGTTGAGGGATATGGGGAGAAGGTGGGTGGGTGGGGTTGAGGGATATGGGGAGAAGATGGGTGGGATTGAGGGATATGGGGAGAAGGTGGGTGGGTGGGATTGAGGGATATGGGGAGAAGGTGCGTAGGTGGGATTGAGGGATATGGGGAGAAGGTGGGTAGGTGGGGTTGAGGGATATGGGGAGAAGGTGGGGTTGGGGGATATGGGGAGAAGGTGGGTAGGTGGGGTTTGAGGGATATGGGGAGAATGTGGGATTGAGGGATATGGGGAGAAGATGGATGGGGTTTGAGGGTAATGGGGAGAAGGTGGGGTTGGGGATATGGGGAGAAGGTGGGGTTGGTGGGACTGAGGGATATGGGGAGAAGGTGCGATTGAGGTATATGGGGAGAAGGTGGGTAGGTGGGGTTGAGGGATATGGGGAGAAGGTGGGTAGGTGGGGTTGAGGAATATGGGGAGAAGGTGGGTAGGTGGGGTTGGGGATATGGGGAGAAGGTGGGTAGTTGGGGTTGGGGGATATGGGGAGAAGGAGGGAAAATCCTTCTGCTAAAGGTTTTCATGGATGTCCAATCTTGTTTTCTCCTGCAGATAGTTTTTTGGGCGACTTTGTTTTGTTGCATTTTGTCTTCATGCCAACCACCCAACTCCACACCGCGCTCTTCAACCAATATCCTTTTCATTTGACAATGTGAAATATCAACATTAACTGACGGAAATACTGTCGGAGGGGCAGTACTGAGGGAGCGCCGCACTGTCAGAGGGACAGTACTGAGGGAGCGCCGCACTGTCGGGGGGGCAGTACTGAGGGAGCGCCGCACTGTGGGAGGGGCAGTACTGAGGGAGCGCCGCACTGTCGGAGGGGCGGTACTGAGGGAGCGCCGCACTGTCAGAGGGACAGTACTGAGGGAGCGCCGCACTGTCGGGGGGGCAGTACTGAGGGAGCGCCGCACTGTCGGAGGGGCGGTACTGAGGGAGCGCCGCACTGTCGGAGGGGCAGTACTGAGGGAGCGCGGCACTGTCGGAGGGGCAGTACTGAGGGAGCGCAGCACTGTCGGAGGGGCAGTACTGAGGGAGCGCCGCACTGTCGGAGGAGCAGTACTGAGGGAACGTGGCACTGTCGGAGGGGCGGTACTGAGGGAGCGCCTCACTGTCGGAGGGACAATACTGAGGGAGCGCCACACTATCGGAGGGACGGTACTGAGGGAGTGCCGCACTGTCGGAGGGGCGGTACTGAGGGAGCGCCGCACTGTCGGAGGGGCGGTACTGAGGGAGCGCCGCACTATCGGAGGGACAGTACTCAGGAGCGCAGCACTGTCGGAGGGGCAGTACTGAGGGAGCGCCGCACTGTCGGAGGGGCAGTACTGAGGGAACGTGGCACTGTCGGAGGGGCGGTACTGAGGGAGCGCCGCACTGTCGGAGGGGCAGTACTGAGGGAGCGCCGCACTGTCGGAGGGGCAGTACTGAGGGAGCGCCGCACTGTCGGAGGGACAGTACTGAGGGAGCGCCGCACTATCGGAGGGACGGTACTGAGGGAGTGCCGCACTGTCGGAGGGGCGGTACTGAGGGAGCGCCGCACTGTCGGAGGGGCGGTACTGAGGGAGCGCCGCACTATCGGAGGGACAGTACTGCGGGAGCGCCGCACTGTCGGAGGGGCGGTACTGAGGGAGCGCCGCACTGTCGGAGGGGCAGTACTGAGGGAGCGCCGCACTGTCGGAGGGGCAGTACTGAGGGAGCGCCTCACTGTCGGAGGGGGCAGGTACTTTCTTTCTACATTGTCGAGTCCAGAATAATAGTCGGTTAAGCGGAGAAAGGGACGACTCCAGTTACGAGTCCTTGACGCCCTCTCACTTACAGTGCCGAGCCCTCTGAGGGATCGGAGACGGAGAGAGCAGCCTACTCGCTGGTGAAGAAGCAGAAGATCGTACATCTCGTCACTCAGTGGGTAGCACTCCTCGGGAGACACCTGCAGGATGACCCAGCGGCGCAAAGCTTCCTGGAGGTAAGACACAAGTGCAAAAGCCAAGGGGCCGGGGAAAGACCAACTGGTCCTTCAAAGCCCGTGCCGCCCTCGCGATGGCCGAGGCCTCGTGACTGAGGCATTTCCCACCCTCTCCCCTCATCGCCGTGTAGAACATAAGAAATAGGAGCAGGTGTCGGCCATTCGGCCCCTCGAGCCTGCTCTACCATTCAGTAAGATCATGGCTAATCTTCGACCTCCACTCCACTTTCCCGCCCGATCTCCATATCCCTCGATTCCCCTAGAGTCCAAAAATCTATCGCTCTCAGCCTTGAATATACTCAACGACTGAGCATCCACAGCCCTCTGGGGTAGAGAATTCCAAAGATTCACCACCCTCTGGGTGAAGAAATTCCTCCTCATCTCAGTCCTAAATGGTCAACCCCTTATCCTGAGATTGTGACCCCTGGTTCTAGACTCTCCAGCCAGGGGGAAACATCCTCCCTGCATGTACCCTGTCAAGCCCACTAAATATAAACATTAAATGATGGAAATATTGTCGGAGGGGCGGTACTGAGGGAGCGCCGCACTGTCGGAGGGGCAGTACTGAGGGAGCGCCGCACTGTCGGAGGGGCAGTACTGAGGGAGGGCCGCACTGTCGGAGGGGCAGTACTGAGGGAGCGCCGCACTGTCGGAGGGGCAGTACTGAGGGAGCGCCGCACTGTCGGAGGGGCCATCTGTCGGATGAGACGTTAAAACCGAGACCCCGTCTGCTCTCTCTGGTGGATGTAAAAGATCCCACGGCCACTATTGGAAAAAGAGTCGGGGGGGTGTGGGCGGGAGTTCTCCCCGGTGTCCTGGGGCCAATATTTATCCCTCAACCAACATCACTAAAAAAAAACAGATGATCTGGTCATTGATCACATTGCTGTTTGTGGGAGCTTGCTGTGCGCAAATTGGCTGCCGCGTTTCCTAAATTACAACAGCGACCACACTTCAAAAAAAAAATGTACTTCATTGGCTGTAAAAGGGCTTTGGGACGTCCTGAGGTGGTGAAAGGCGCCGGAGAAATGCAAGTCTTTCTTTCTTTCAATGAACAAGGAGTTCGAGGCTACGGTTGCAAAGGACACTGAACTGAGCGACGCCTTAAAGGAAGAGGTCACCGAGCGGAGGAAGACCAGGAAGTAAGTGCAGGAGCTGTTACGCGGGTTAGAGGGGCTAGGGTTCAAGAATGGGCCTTCACTCTCTGGAGTTTAGAAGAATGAGAGGTGATCTCGTTGAAACCTATAAGATTCTGAAGGGGGATTGACAGGGTACATGCTGAGAGGCTGTTTCCTCCCCCTGGCTGGGGAGTCTAGAACCAGGGGTCACAGTCTCAGGATAAGGGTTCGGCCATTTAGGACTGAGATGAGGAGGAATTTCTTCACTCGGAGGGTGGTGAATCTTTGGAATTCTCTACCCCTGAGGGCTGTGGATGCTCAGTCGTTGAGTATATTAAAGACTGAGATCGATAGATTTTTTGGACTCTAGGGGAATCGAGGGATATGGAGATCGGGCGGGAAAGTGGAGTTGAGGTCGAAGATCCGCCATGATCTTATTGAATGGTGGAGCAGGCTCGAAGCAGGGCCGTATGGCCTACTACTCCTCCTGTTTCTTGTGTTTTTATCGGTGAGTTAAGCAAATTACGAGAATGATTCCAGGGGATGAGGGACTTCAGTGACGTGGAGAAGCTGGGGATGTTCTCCTTGGAGCAGGGAAGGTTAAGGGGGAGATTGACCAGAATGGTTCCAGGGGATGAGGGACTTCAGTTACGCGGAGAGACTGGAGAAGCTGGGGATGTTCTCCTTGGAGCAGAGAAGGTTGAGAGGAGATTTGATAGAGGTGTTCAAAATCATGAGGGGGTCTAGATGGAGAGAAACTGTTCCCATTGGCGGAAGGGTCGAGAACCAGAGGACACAGATTTAAGGTGATTGGCAAAATAACCAGAGGCGACATGAGAAACTTTTTTACGCAGCGAGTGGTCAGGATCTGGAAGGCGCTGCCTGAGGTTTAGGGAGGGAATTCCAGAGCTTGGGGCCCAGGCGGCTGAAGGCACGGCCGCCAATGGTGGAGCGATGGGAATCGGGGGGGATGCGCAAGAGGCCAGAATTGGAGGAGCGCAGAGATCTGGGAGGGTTGTATGGGCTGGAGGAGGTTACAGAGATAGGGAGGGTTGTAGGGGGCTGGAGGAGGTTACAGAGATAGGGAGGGTTGTAGGGGCTGGAGGAGGTTACAGAGATAGGGAGGGTTGTAGGGGCTGGAGGAGGTTACAGAGATAGGGAGGGTTGTAGGGGGCTGGAGGAGGTTACAGAGATGGGGAGGGTTGCAGGAGCTGGAGGAGGTTAAACAGATAGGGAGGGTTGTAGGGGGCTGGAGGAGGTTACAGAGATAGGGAGGGTTGTAGGGGGCTGGAGGAGGTTACACAGATAGGGAGGGTTGTAGGGGGCTGGAGGAGGTTACAGAGATAGGGAGGGTTGTAGGGGGCTGGAGGAGGTTACAGAGATAGGGAGGGTTGTAGGGGGCTGGAGGAGGTTACAGAGATAGGGAGGGTTGTAGAGGACTGGAGGAGGTTACAGAGATAGGGAGGGTTGTAGGGGGCTGGAGGAGGTTACAGAGATAGGGAGGGTTGTAGGGGGCTGGAGGAGGTTACAGAGATAGGGAGGGTTGTAGGGGGCTGGAGCAGATTACAGAGATAGGGAGGATTGTAGGGGGCTGGAGGAGGTTACAGAGATAGGGAGGGTTGTAGGGGACTGGAGGAGGTTACAGGGATAGGGAGGGTTGTAGGGGGCTGGAGGAGGTTACAGAGATAGGGAGGGTTGTAGGGGCTGGAGGAGGTTACAGAGATAGGGAGGGTTGTAGGGGCTGGAGGAGGTTGCAGAGATAGGGAGGGTTGTAGGGGCTGGAGGAGGTTTGAGAGATAGGGAGAGGGAGCGAGGAGGCCATGGAGAGATTTGAAAACGAGGATGAGAATTTTCAAATCGAGGCATTGCTGGACCGGGAGCCAGTGTAGGTCAGCGAGCTCGGGGAGGGGGTGATGGGTGAACGGGACTCGGTGCGAGTTAGGACACGGGGGGCAGCAGAGTTTTGGATGAGATGAAGTTTAGGGAGGGTGGAAGGTGGGAGGCCGGCCAGGAGTGCGTTGAAATAGTCGAGTCTGGAGGTAACAAAGGGCAGGAATGATGGTTTCAGCAGCGGATGAGCTGAGGCAGGGGCGGAGACAGGCGATGTTACGGAGGGTGGAAAGAGGCGGTCTTGGCCAGAGGATGTGGGGCTCGGAAGCTCGTCTCGGGGGGAAACCCAGGTGTCAGGAGAATAAAGCTGTTTGTTTTCCTTCTCAGTTTGACGGAGAACGTATCGAACTCAACCCCACAGATGAAGGTGAGTGCAGTCTGTCTTATCGGTAAATTAAGCAAATTACGAGAATGGTTCCAGGGATGAGGGACTTCAGCGATCGGCAGCAGGAGACAACCTCACTGGCTTGGCTTTACCCCACTTGTAACTTCCGGAGTGTCGATCGGGAGTGTTTGATGGGGACAGTGTGGAGAGAGCTTTACTCTGTATCTAACCCCGTGTTGTACCTGCCCTGGGAGTGTTTGATGGGACAGTGTAGAGGGAGCTTTACTCTGTATCTAACCCGTGCTGTACCTGCCCTGGGAGTGTTTGATGGGGCAGTGTAGAGGGAGCTTTACTCTGTATCTAACCTGTGCTGTACCTGCCCTGGGAGTGTTTCATGGGACAGTGTAGAGGGAGTTTTACTCTGTATCTAACCCGTGCTGTACCTGTCCTGGGAGTGTTTCATGGGACAGTGTAGAGGGAGTTTTACGCTATAGCTAACCCGTGCTGTACCTGCCCTGGGAGTGTTTGATGGGGACAGTGTAGAGGGAGCTTTACTCTGTATCTAACCCGTGCTGTACCTGCCCTGGGAGTGTTTGATGGGTCAGTGTAGAGGGCGCTTTACTCTGTATCTAACCCCGTGCTGTACCTGCCCTGGGAGTGTTTGATGGGATAGTGTAGAGGGAGCTTTACTCTGTATCTAACCCCGTGCTGTACCTGCCCTGGGAGTGTTTGATGGGACAGTGTAGAGGGAGCTTTACTCTGTATCTAACCCGTGCTGTACCTGCCCTGGGAGTGTATGACGGGGCAGTGTAGAGGGAGTTTTACTCTGTATCTAACCCCGTGCTGTACCTGCCCTGGGAGTGTTTGATGGGGACAGTGTAGAGGGAGCTTTACTCTTTATCTAACCCGTGCTGTACCTGCCCTGGGAGTGTTTGATGGGGCAGTGTAGAGGGAGCTTTACTCTGTATCTAACCCGTGCTGTACCTGTCCTGGGAGTGTTTCATGGGACAGTGTAGAGGGCGTTTTACGCTATAGCTAACCCGTGCTGTACCTGCCCTGGGAGTGTTTGATGGGGACAGTGTAGAGGGAGCTTTACTCTGTATCTAACCCGTGCTGTACCTGCCCTGGGAGTGTTTGATGGGTCAGTGTAGAGGGCGCTTTACTCTGTATCTAACCCCGTGCTGAACCTGCCCTGGGAGTGTTTGATGGGATAGTGTAGAGGGAGCTTTACTCTGTATCTAACCCCGTGCTGTACCTGCCCTGGGAGTGTTTGATGGGGACAGTGTAGAGGGAGCTTTACTCTGTATCTAACCCCGTGCTGTACCTGCCCTGGGAGTGTTTGATGGGGACAGTGTAGAGGGAGCTTTACTCTGTATCTAACCCCGTGCTGTACCTGCCCTGGGAGTGTTTGATGGGACAGTGTAGAGGGAGCTTTACTCTGTATCGAACCCCGTGCTGTACCTGCCCTGGGAGTGTTTGGATTTTAGGATTGTGTACGGGAGATTTGAGTGTTAATTCTGCACGAAACGTTAAGCGATTTCTCGATCTTTCCACAGCTCCGGAACAGTTTGAACTGGATTGCAAGTCTGGACAGTGATGGGGTCAACAGCCAGTGGTTGAGTGCTAGCACTGAAAGTAGGTCGAAATAGGAGCTCGTTCAACAAGTTACTGTCCACCCATCTCACCAGCGCCCCCTGCCCCCGCCCGTAACTCATTATCCAGTGACGTCCCCAGCCCCACACCGAGCACAGATAAACTTCACATTTCTCCAGCGCCTTTCACCACCTCAGGATGTCCCAAAGTGCTTTCACAGCCAATGAAGTACTTTTTTTTGAAGTGTATTCACTGTTGTAATGTAGGAAACGCGGCAGCCAATTTGCGCACAGCAAGCTCCCACAAACAGCAACGCGATAATGACCAGATCATCTGTTTCTGGTGATGTTGGTTGAGGGATAAATATTGGCCCCAGGACACCGGGGAGAACTCCCCCCTACTCTTCATTGAAATAGTGGCCATGGGATCTTTTACATCCACCTGAGAGAGCAGACGGGGCCTCGGTTTAACGTCTCATCCGAAAGACGGGTCCTCTGACAGTGCAGCTCTCCCTCAGTACTGCCCCTCCGACAGTGCGGCGCTCCCTCAGTACCGCCCCTCCGACAGTGCGGCGCTCCCACAGTACCGCCCCTCCGACAGTGTGGCGCTCCCTCAGTACCGCCCCTCCGACAGCGTAGCGCTCCCTCAGTACTGCCCCTCCGACAGTGCGGCGCTCCCTCAGTACTGCCCCTCCGACAGTGCGGCGCTCCCTCAGTATCGCCCCTCCGACAGTGCGGCGCTCCCTCAGTACTGCCCCTCCGACAGTGCGGCGCTCCCTCAGTACCGCCCCTCCGACAGTACGGCGCTCCCTCAGTACTGCCATCTCCGACAGTGCGGCGCTCCCTCAGTCCTGCCCCTCCGACAGTGCGGCGCTCCCTCAGTACTGCCCCCTCCGACAGTGCGGCGCTCCCTCAGTCCTGCCCCTCCGACAGTGCGGCGCTCCCTCAGTACTGCCCCCTGCGACAGTGCGGCGCTCCCTCAGTCCTGCCCCTCCGACAGTGCGGCGCTCCCTCAGTACCGGCCCTCCGACAGCGCGGCGCTCCCTCAGTACCGCCCCTCCGACAGTGCGGCGCTCCCTCAGTACTGCCCCTCCGACAGTGCGGCGCTCCTTCAGTACCGCCCCTCCGACAGTGCGGCGCTCCCTCAGTACCGGCCCTCCGACAGCGCGGCGCTCCCTCAGTACCGCCCCTCCGACAGTGCGGCGCTCTCTCAGTACCGCCCCTCCGACAGTGCGGCGCTCCTTCAGTACCGCCCCTCTGACAGTGCGGCGCTCCCTCAGTACCGCCCCTCCGACAGTGCGGCGCTCCCTCAATACCGCCCCTCCGACAGTGCGGCGCTCCCTCAGTACCGCCCCTCCGACAGTGCGGTGCTCCCTGAGCACTGCCCCTCCGACAGTGCGGCACTCCCTCAGCACTGCACCAGGAGTGTTGGCGTGGATTATGTGCTCCAGTTTCTGGAGTGGGGAATCGAATCATTGGCGGCCGTGCCTTCAGCCGCCTGGGCTCGAAGCTCTGGAATTCCCTCCCTGAACCTCTCCGCCGCTCTCTCTCTCTCCTCCTTTAAGACCCTCCTTAAAACCTCCTTCTTCGACCAAGCTTTTGGTCACCTGTGCTAATATCTCCTGATGTGGCTCGGTGTCAAATTTTGTTTGATAATCGCTCCTGTGAAGCGCCTTGGGACGTTTTACTACATTAAAGGCGCTTTATAATTTGCAATTATTTGTGCAGTTCAGTAGAAACATTGAAACATAGAAACATAGGAGCAGGAGTCGGCCCTTCGAGCCTGCTCCGCCATTCAATATGATCATGGCTGATCCTCTATCTCAATACCATATTCCTGCTCTCTCCCCATACCCCTTGATGCCTTTTGTGTCTAGAAATCTATCTATCTCCTTCTTAAATATATTCAGTGACTTGGCCTCCACAGCCTTCTGTGGTAGAGAATTCCACAGGTTCACCACCCTCTGAGTGAAGACATTTCTCCTCATCTCAGTCCTAAATGTCCTACCCCGTATCTTGAGACTGTGACCCCTCGTTCTCGACCCCCCAGCCAGGGGAAACATCCTCCCTGCATCCAGTCTGTCTAGCCCTGTCAGAATTTTATACGTTTCAATGTGATCCCCTCTCATTCTTCTAAACTCTAGTGAATACAGGCCTAGTCGACCCAATCTCTCCTCATACGACAGTCCTGCCATCCCAGGAATCAGTCTGGTGATCCTTTGCTGCATTCTCTCAATCACAGAATCACAGAATCCCCACAGTGCAGATAGAGGCCATTTCGGCCCATCGAGCCTGCACCGACACATATCCCACCCTATCCCCGTAACCCCACGTATTTAATCCCCCCCCTAACACTAAGGGTCAATTTATCATAGCCCAAATCAACCTAACCCGCACATCTTTGGACTGTATCTCTATGGCAAGTCTATCCTTTCTTAGGTAAGGAGACCAAAACTGCACACAGTACTCCAGGTGTGGTCTCACCAAGGCCCTGTATAACTGTAGTAAGACATCCTTGCTCCTGTACTCAAATCCTCTTGCAATGAAGGCCAACATGCCATTTGCCTTCCCAACTGCTTGCAGCACCTGCATGTTTGCTTTCAGTATCGCAGCGGGTGTGTCCGGGGACAAATGGAGAGTCCCCTCACTCCCGTACCTCACTAACCTTTCCCTGTGTCCTCGTGCCCCTTGCAGTTGTTTACCAGATACATCGACCGGACCATTCGCTCCTGCGCTTGCTTCTGCCTGTGGGATCTTCCGTGCGAGAACTGATCTCTGTCCTGGAGGAGGACTGTGCCTGTCGAGGAGAACATATTCTGGTGCAACTCAATTCAGCTGGGGGTGAGTACTGGGGTCACGCAGGGGAAACAGAGAAAGATAGGAGCAGGAGTAGGCCATTCGGCCCCTCGAGCCTGCTCCGCCATTCAATGCGATCATGGCTGATCATCCAAACTCCGTACCCTGTCCCTGCTTTCTCCCCATATCCCTTGATCCCTTTAGCCTTAAGAAATATATCTAACTCCTTCTTGAATCTATATAATGAATTGGCCTCTACTGCCTTCTGGGGCAGAGAATTCCACAGGTTCACCACTCTCTGGGTGAAGAAATTCCTCCTCATCTCAGTCCTAAATGGCTTACCCCTTATCCTTAGACTGTGACCCCTGGTTCTGGACTCCCCCGCCATCGGGAACATCCTTCCTGCATCCAGTCTGTCTAGTCCTGTTAGAATTTAATAAGTTTCAATGAGATCCCCTCTCATTCTTCTAAACTCTAGCGAATATAAGCCCAATCGACCCAATCTCTCCTCATATGAGATGAGAACTTTTTTTCCCCCATTCAGAGTGTTGTCGAGATTTTTATTTTTTTATTCATTCACAGGATTTGGGCGTCGCTGGCAGGGGCAGCATTTATTGCCCATCCCCTCATTGCCCCTTGACCGTAAGAACATATGAAACAGGAGCAGGAGGAGGCCATTCGGCCCCTCGAGCCTGCTCCACCATTCAATGAGATCATGGCTGATCATCGACCTCAACTCCACTTTCCCGCCCGATCCCTCGATTCCCCGAGAGTCCAAAAATCTATTGATCTCGGTCTTGAATATACTCAACGACTGAGCCTCCACAGCCCTCTGGGGCAGAGAATTACAAAGATTCACCGCCCTCTGAGTGAAGAGATTTCTCCTGATCTCAGTCCTAATTTGAGAAGTCGCACAACACCAGGTTATAGTCCAACAGCTTTATTTGAAATCACAAGCTTTCGGAGCGCTGCTCCTTCGTCAGGTGAAGTGAAGAGATGCATATAGGCACAGCGTATATAGTCTGGCAGTGTTCTCTGACTATATATGCTGTGCCTATATGCATCTCTTCACTTCACCTGACGAAGGAGCAGCCGCTCCGAAAGCTTGTGATTTCAAATAAAGCTGTTGGACTATAACCTGGTGTTGTGCGACTTCTCATATTTGTCCACCCCAGTCCAACACCAGCATCTCCACATCATGAGTCCTAATTGGCCAACCCCTTATCTTGAGACTGTGAACCCACAACCTTCTGACTCAGATTTACGCTACCAACTTAGCCACGGATGACTTGTGGGCTGGGAGTGGAGGAATGACATAGAATGTTTCTCTTGCAGACCAGGTTGAGCTGAGGCCCTCTGATAGATCGGTTTACACTTCACTTCGCCTGAACGAGCGGATCTACTTCTGCAACAGGGACCAACAGAAAACACTGGTAAATGTCTTCATCATCTATTGCATCACACTCAACCAGTCCGACATCTCACTCAACCAGTCCGACATCTCACTCAACCAGTCCGACATCTCACTCAACCAGTCCGACATCACCCTCACCCAGTCCGACATCTCACTCAACCAGTCCGACATCACACTCAACCAGTCCGACATCACACTCACCCAGTCTGACATCTCACTCACCCAGCCCAACATCACACTCACCCAGTCCAACATCACACTCACCCAACATCTCACTCACCCAGTCCAACATCTCACTCACCCAGTCTGACATCACACTCACCCAGTCCAACATCACACTCACCCAGTCCAACATCACACTCACCCAGTCTGACATCTCACTCACCCAGTCCAACATCACACTCACCCAGTCTGACATCACACTCACCCAGTCTGACATCACACTCAACCAGTCCGACATCACACTCACCCAGTCCAACATCACACTCACCCAGTCTGACATCACACTCACCCAGTCTGACATCACACTCACCCAGTCTGACATCTCACTCAACCAGTCCGACATCACACTCACCCAACATCACACTCACCCAGCCCAACATCACACTCACCCAGTCCAACATCACACTCACCCAGTCCAACATCACACTCACCCAGTCCAACATCACACTCACCCAGCCCAACATCACACTCACCCAACCCAACATCACACTCACCCAACCCAACATCACACTCGCCCAACATCACACTCACCCAGCCCAACATCACACTCACCCAGTCCAACATCACACTCACCCAGCCCAACATCACACTCACCCAGTCCAACATCACACTCACCCAGTCTGACATCACACTCACCCAGTCTGACATCTCACTCAACCAGCCCAACATCACACTCACCCAGTCTGACATCACACTCACCCAGTCTGACATCTCACTCAACCAGTCCAACATCACACTCACCCAGTCCAACATCACACTCACCCAGTCCAACATCACACTCACCCAGTCCAACATCACACTCACCCAGCCCAACATCACACTCACCCAGCCCAACATCACACTCACCCAGTCCAACATCACACTCACCCAGCCCAACATCACACTCACCCAACATCACACTCGCCCAACATCACACTCACCCAACATCACACTCACCCAACCCAACATCACACTCGCCCAACATCACACTCACCCAGCCCAACATCACACTCACCCAGTCCAACATCACACTCACCCAGCCCAACATCACACTCACCCAACATCACACTCGCCCAACATCACACTCACCCAGCCCAACATCACACTCACCCAGCCCAACATCACACTCACCCAGCCCAACATCACACTCACCCAGCCCAACATCACACTCACCCAGCCCAACATCACACTCACCCAGCCCAACATCACACTCGCCCAGCCCAACATCACACTCACCCAGCCCAACATCACACTCACCCAACATCTCACTCACCCAGTCCGACATCACACTCACCCAGCCCAACATCACACTCACCCAGCCCAACATCACACTCACCCAGCCCAACATCACACTCACCCAGCCCAACCTCACACTCACCCAGCCCGACATCACACTCACCCAGCCCGACATCACACTCACCCAGCCCGACATCACACTCACCCAGCCCAACATCGCACTCACCCAACATCACACTCACCCAGCCCGGCATCACACTCACCCAACCCGACATCACACTCACCCAACCCGACATCACACTCACCCAGCCCAACATCTCACTCACCCAGCCCAACATCACACTCACACAACATCACACTCACCCAACATCACACTCACCCAGCTCGACATCACACTCACCCAGCCCGACATCACACTCACCCAGCCCGACATCACACTCACCCAGCCCGACATCTCACTCACCCAGTCCGACATCACACTCACCCAGCCCAACATCACACTCACACAACATCACACTCACACAACATCACACTCACCCAACATCACACTCACCCAACATCTCACTCACCCAGTCCAACATCACACTCACCCAACATCACACTCACCCAGCCCAACATCACACTCACCCAGCCCAACATCACACTCACCCAGCCCAACATCACACTAACCCAGCCCAACATCACACTAACCCAGCCCTACATCTCACTCACCCAACCCGACATCACACTCACCCAACCCGACATCTCACTTGGCGGTTAGGATCAGATCAGCCATGATCTTATTGAATGGCGGAGCAGGCTCAAGGGGCCGATTGGCCTACTCCTGCTCCTATTTCTTATGTTCTTATGTTCTAACATCACACTCACCCAACATCTCACTCACCCAGTCCGACATCACACTCACCCAACCCGACATCTCACTCACCCAGCCCAACATCACACTAACCCAGCCCAACATCACACTAACCCAGCCCTACATCTCACTCACCCAACCCGACATCACACTCACCCAACCCGACATCTCACTCACCCAACCCGACATCACACTCACCCAGCCCAACATCACACTCACCCAGCCCAACATCACACTCACCCAACATCACACTCACCCAACATCACACTCCCCCAGTCCAACATCACACTCACCCAACATCACACTCACCCAGTCCAACATCACACTAACCCAGTCCAACATCACACTCACCCAGTCCAACATCACACTCACCCAGTCCAACATCACACTCACCCAGTCCAACATCACACTCACCCAGTCCAACATCACACTCACCCAGTCCAACATCACACTCACCCAGTCCAACATCACACTCACCCAGTCCAACATCCCACTCACCCAACCCAACATCACACTCACCCAACCCAACATCACACTCACCCAGCCCAACATCACACTCACCCAGCCCAACATCACACTCACCCAACATCACACTCCCCCAGTCCAACATCACACTCACCCAACCCAACATCACACTCACCCAACCCAACATCACACTCACCCAGCCCAACATCACACTCACCCAACATCACACTCCCCCAGTCCAACATCACACTCACCCAACATCACACTCACCCAGTCCAACATCACACTCACCCAGTCCAACATCACACTCACCCAGTCCAACATCACACTCACCCAGTCCAACATCACACTCACCCAGTCCAACATCACACTCACCCAGTCCAACATCACACTCACCCAACCCAACATCACACTCACCCAACCCAACATCACACTCACCCAGCCCAACATCTCACTCACCCAACCCAACATCTCACTCACCCAACCCAACATCACACTCACCCAGTCTTCTCCATCTCCCTCTCCAACCCATGTTCCTCTTGCCCCTCTATTGACCTCACCCTGCCCGTTGGGTATTGATGTAATGAGCAGCCGGTGTTCCTCAGGTACCCCACCCGGAGCAGCAGTGTCCGACCACGGGGACCATCGCCGCTCTTGAAGTCATCAGCTCCAAGGAACTGGCCAATCACCTGACAGAGTATGACTGGAATCTCTTCGGTTGTGTCCACGAGGTAATGTGGGGTCATGAACGCACAACAGGAATGCCCCAGGGCTGAATGGTGAGGGGTGGGTGGGTATGGGGTACGGATATGGGGGTACGGGGGTGCGGGGGGTCAGGTTGGTAGAGTGGGCGCGGAGGGGAGAGAGTGGGGTGTAGGGCGTGGGGTGTAGAGAGAGTGGGGCATTGGGGGGAGAGAAAGAGAGTGGGTCGCTGGGGAGAGAGAGAGAGAAAGTGGGGCACTGGGGGAGAGAGTGGGAGGCGCTGGGGAGAGAGATTGGGGCGCTGGGGAGAGAGATTGGGGCGCTGGGGAGAGAGATTGGGGCGCTGGGGAGAGAGAGTGGGTGGCACTGGGGGAGAGAGTGAGGGCGCTGGGGAGAGAGATTGGGGTGCTGGGGAGAGAGTGTGGGTGGCGCTGGGGGATAGAGTGAGGGCGCTGGGGGAGAGAAATTGGGGCGCTGGGGGAGAAAAATTGGGGCTCTGGGGAGAGAGAGTGGGTGGCGCTGGGGGAGAGAGTGGGTGGCGCTGGGGGAGAGAGTGAGTGGCACTGGGGGAGAGAGTGGGTGGCGCTGGGGGAGAGAGTGGGTGGCGCTGGGGGAGCGAGCGCGGGGGAGAGAGAGTGGGGCTCGGTGGAGAAAGAGTGGGCGCTGGGGGAGAGAGTGGGGTGCTGGGGGAGAGGGAGGTGGTGAGCTGGGGGAGGTTACAGCGATCAGAAATAACCCAAAGCCTCGATTCACAGATCGAGCTGATCTACTACTTCTTCGGAAAGCACGTGCCCGGGAGAGGAACGACCGCCAATCTGGAGAGGTACCTGCGGAGGTTCAACGAGATCCAGTTCTGGGCGGCCAGCGAGATCTGCTTGTGCGCAGACCTCATCAAGCGAGCCCTCCTCCTAAAGAAGCTGATCAAGATCGCAGCCTGGTAAGTTACTGGGGGTGGGGGTGTAGGCACTGGGGGTGTGGGAGGAGAAATTGTGTAGAGGGAGCTTTACTCTGTATCTAACCCCGTGCTGTACCTGCCCTGGGAGTGTTTGATGGGGACGGTGTAGAGGGAGCTTTACTCTGTATCTAACCCCGTGCTGTACCTGTCCTGGGAGTGTTTGATGGGACAGTGTAGAGGGAGCTTTACTCTGTATCTAACCCCGTGCTGTACCTGCCCTGGGAGTGTTTGATGGGTCAGTGTAGAGGGAGCTTTACTCTGTATCTAACCTCTGCTGTACCTGCCCTGGGAGTGTTTGATGGGGACAGTGTAGAGGGAGCTTTACTCTGTATCTAACCCCATGCTGTACCTGCCCTGGGAGTGTTTGATGGGACAGTGTAGAGGGAGATTTACTCTGTATCTAACCCGTGCTGTACCTGCCCTGGGAGTGTTTGATGGGTCAGTGTAGAGGGAGCTTTACTCTGTATCTAAGCCGTGCTCTACCTGCTCTGGGAGTGTTTGATGGGACAGTGTAGAGGGAGCTTTACTCTGTATCTAACCCCGTGCTGTACCTGCCCTGGGAGTGTTTGATGGGACAGTGTAGAGGGAGCTTTACTCTGTATCTAACCCCATGCTGTACCTGCCCTGGGAGTGTTTGATGGGGACAGTGTAGAGGGAGCTTTACTCTGTATCTAACCCCGTGCTGTACCTGCCCTGGGAGTGTTTGATGGGACAGTGTAGAGGGAGCTTTACTCTGTATCTAACCCCGTGCTGTACCTGCCCTGGGAGTGTTTGATGGGGACAGTGTAGAGGGAGCTTTACTCTGTATCTAACCCGTGCTGTACCTGCCCTGGGAGTGTTTGATGGGGACAGTGTAGAGGGAGCTTTACTCTGTGTAAGCCGTGGTTCTAATCCTTGTTCCTCTTTCTGTGTGTTGCAGTTGTAAAGAACAGAGGAACATGAATTCATTCTTTGCCATCATGTTTGGTATCACTAACAGTGCGGTAAATAGGCTTTGCCGAACCTGGGAGGTAAGGACTATTACTCTGTCCGACCTTGTACAGTCGGTGTGTCGTCTAATCGAGAGGATTCAGCACAAACCGCACACACGCCGGTAACGGTCGAGTGCCGTGAAGTTCGGAACTCTTGCAGTTTGCTGCTTCTGTGCAACGTTGTGTCTTCCTCAAGATCGGGGCGTCACAACCGATCCTGTTCTCGCTCACGCGCTCACTCTCTCGCGCTCACTCTCTCGCGCTCACACGCTCACGCTCACTCTTACACACTCACGTGCACGCTCATGCACACACTTACACTCAAACACAATTGCACACGCTCACTCTCACTGACTCACTTCAAACACACACTCACACTAACACACACCCATACACATGCACGCATTTACACACACGTGCATTTCAGCTGCAGTCACTGGACTGTTTTCAGTAGTGGGATCGCTGGCTGATATTTTGACTCCTGTGAGTGTGAGTGAGAGAGAGTGTGTGTGAGAGAGAGAGTGTGACTGAGTGTGGAAAGTGACGCTATAATCAGACTAAACAGTGACGATTCTCACGGATAAAATAACCAGGGCTCAGACATGAATGAAGACCCCCTGTCCTGGGGAGGTGAGCTACAGGAGGACACCTGGAGACTGTGGAACCCACACCCACCAACACCCCCTCCCTCCCTCCCTCCCTCCAGCGAGGACTCTCAGTGTGAGGGAGCCGAGTGGAGTTATCTAGGAAGAGTTAGGAACAGGATGAGGCCATTCAGCCCCTCGAGCCTGTTACATTAGGAACAGGATGAGGCCATTCAGCCCCTCGAGACTGTTACATTAGGAACAGGAGGAGGCCATTCAGCCCCTCGAGCCTGTTACATTAGGAACAGGAGGAAGCCATTCAGCCCCCCTAGAGCTTGTTACATTAGGAACAGGAGGAGGCCATTCAGCCCCTCGAGCCTGTTACATTAGGAACAGGAGGAGGCCATTCAGCCCCCTCAAGCCTGTTACATCAGGAACAGGAGGAGGTCATTCAGCCCCCCTCGAGCCTGTTACATTAGGAACAGGAGGAGGTCATTCAGCCCCCTCGAGCCTGTTACATTAGGAACAGGAGGAGGCCATTCAGCCCCCCTCGAGCCTGTTACATTAGGAACAGGAGGAGGCCATTCAGCCCCCCTCGCGCCTGTTCCGCCATTCAATGCGATCATGGCTGATCTGTGAACTAACTCCATATACCCGCCTTTGCCCCGTATCCCTCAATACCCTTTGGTTAACGGAAATCTATCAATCTCAGATTTAAAATTAACAATTGACCCCCAGCATCAATTGCCGTTTGCGGAAGAGAGTTCCAAACTTCTACCACCCTTTGTGTGTAGAAGTGTTTCCTAACTTCACTCCTGAAAGGTCTGGCTCTAATTTTTAGACTATGTCCCCTAGTCCTAGACTCCCCAACCAGCGGAAATAGTTTCTCTCTCTCTCTCTCTACCCTATCAGTTCCCCTTAATATCTTGAAAACTTCGATCAGGTCACCCCTTAACCTTCTAAATTCTGGGGAATACAACCCTAGTTTGTGTAATCTCTCCTCGTAACTTAACCCCTGGAGTCCGGGTATCGTGCAGCAGGCGGTGAAGAAGGCAAATGGTATGTTGGCCTTCATAGCCAGAGGATTCGAGTACAGGAACAAGGATGTCTGCTGCAGTTGTACAGGGCCTTGGTGAGACCACACCTGGAGTACTGTGTGCAGTTTTGGTCGCCTTATCTGAGGAAGGATGTTCTTGCCATGGAAGGAGTTCAGCGAAGATTCACAAGGCTGATACCTGGGATGGCAGGAATGACATATGAGGAGAGATTGGGACGATTGGGCTTATACTCGCTGGAGTATAGAAGAATGAGAGGGGATCTGATCGAAACATATAAAA